>JARGYV010107176.1:1623-20912 GCA_029532675.1 Ornithodoros moubata | reverse complement strand
CTTATGCACGGTATAAGTGTCCCAGAAATGGCGTACGCCCACCGTTTTCAGCAAAGGCCGTCTCTGAACGATATCATTTGGAACAGCGATTGGCCATCGTCGTGCTGTGCGGTGAAGTTCTGTTTTAAGAGTGTACACTGTACTGCTATGTGCGAGATAAGTCATGTCAAGCTTTGTTATGTAAGTTTTCGCACATAATTGTTATTAATTTTAATTATTTCAGTAAATTATGTAACTTTCTTCAGAGATTCGCAATTAAATTATTATTAGTCCATGTGCCTGCTGCTTAGAAGTTTGTGCAGATGTGCAGATTTGAAGGGCATAAACCCAACGTCGCAGGACAAACTAATTGGTTTACCGTGTTTACCCAGAGAATAAGAACATGTGATTACGCTCTGCACTTATCCGGCTTGTCGACACAAGTTCGATACAGAGCGTTTGCCGTCCGCACGAGGAACGCAGAGCAGTTGTGTGCTGAACGAAAAACGCCTATTAAGTACACTGACCTCCGCTGTAAAAAAAAAAAAAAAAAAAAATCCCGAAGTTTCATACAAAAGCAAGGAAACTTCAACGACTAATGGTCTCCCAGCAGGACACGCTTCCTACAACACTGACTTGATATATGGAAAGGAATTCGGCGGGATTCAAGCGAAAATCATTTTCTCTTCCCAAGAGTATGGACAAAGTCATTAAAACGTCCATCTGGACTGTAAGACAGCTGTGGATGTGTAAGACTGTAAGCACTCTGCCATGGGCTCGGATTGAAGACTGCACCAGCCAACGCCTTCCTGCATAAAATTGGCGTGCTGACGTCACCAGTGTGCATAAACTGTGTCGTCCCAGAAGACTTCCAGCATATTCGTCTGGTTCGGGTCGCTTCCAAGCCAGTCGACAGGTGCTTGCAAAGGAAGCTCTACAGGATCGGCCGTCGAGCTCTCACCTAATCAAGCTCTTAGTCTGATACGAGCCGACGAACTGTTTAGCGTGCAATCGTGTCGTTCTTGGCAACAATGTAGGGGCAGACGACGTTTTAATGATTTGCCATTCCATTTCGTCCATCCTCTCATGCGTTGTGGAGTAACAAGTCTCTGTATGAACAGAGACCTCATATTATTCTTTCCATAATCACCATCATCATCATTGCCGGGGATTTTTTACACGTGACGAATGTATAGCCTGCAGGGCGTCACCACGATGCTTTCAGTTTAAACTGCTCACTATTTATAACTACAACTTTAAAAGGTGTCGTTAAAGAAACTTAAAACGACTATTCGGCAGCAGTTGCAACAGACAGGTTTCCTCTTTTCCATCTTGCCTTATTCAGCGAATGTTTTCCTTTCAAGCGCTGAATGCTTTCCAAGTGAAGTGAACCGGTCACGGTTCATAAATACGCACTCAACGTACGCTCGTGTCGGAGCCTTCCATATCTCTTTTCCGTGACACGAGTGGTTGACTCTCGCCCCATTATCTTTAATCCCAACGCAGGCTCCAATCTGGGTGCGCATCTGAGTTCTAAACATACACGACGTCTGCTTTCATATGATCCTCGCAAACAATATACATTGATCGGTACTCGCCGCTCCGTCTGTCTCTCGGGTTGCCCCAGATTTGGCGCCCATCGTCGAGTGCGAAGAACCCTGGCGAAAGTAAAGCGTCTATCACTGGGGGCTCTCATCATTCACGCTGATGGTTTATCGATGAGAATGGCCACGTTTCTGGGCCGCGTTGTTCAATCGGTATGTGTTCATGTAAATAACGGGTACGCTTTTCATGTGCAGTATTGCAGTGAAACGCATTTGAGTATATTCTGAGTGTCGCGCTGCGTGAGTTGCGAAACGCGGCTGGACAGAAGCGCAGGAGCTGTGTTACATTTGACGAGACTAAATGAAGTGTCACAGCGTAAACTGATTTAAACTCGTGCACTTTTCACGCTTCTGTGTCAGTGACTGCATGTCATATTTTCTGTGGGTACAATCTTTTCATGTCATGACGATATGAGAGTGAGTGAAAATATGGATAACACGGAAAAAGTGGTAGAGGTGCAGAGGTGCTTGCAAGCGATTTCTTTCTTATTTTTGACACATTGTATACAGCATGCTGCTGGAAAATTTTCTTCATATTTATTTTTAAAAGGTTAGGAAAAATCGGGCAGTCCCTTCTTTTGCATTCAGTGCTTCAGTATTTAAACCACACGTTATAGAATAAACCTGCGTAAACGAGAGATTATCTCGTGTCAGTTGTCATCGGAACAAGAATATGCTAGATTTACGAGTTATAACCTAAAGTGATGAATCTGACCATATACTACAGAGGAATAGCCTGCATTCGACCCGAACTACAAAAGCAGCAAGAAAAATAATTATCATCAGTAATGTTTCTTATTATTTCATATTCTCATTATCGGTATTTGCAACTCGTATGCGCACGTAATGCATTTGAATTTTGGACATTGCGTTCAGGGGCAATTCTCTCGTTTTCTCTAGATTGGCGAAAACGAAAAGGTATTTTTTTTTTTCTTCTCCAAAGAGAAATGTAAACTGTAAAGACGAAGTGCGTAGCCAACACGCGCGCCAGCGCTTTGCCAGTTCTATCGGTGGAGCCTCGGCAAAAGCCATGCGTTGAGAAACTCCGCAGTTCACCTGGCCCTCCAGAACATTACTACTTCATCGAACGGCACTCCAAACGAAGATAACGTATTTTCCTGAGAATTTGATGTTTCTGTTTTCTTTTTCTTCTTTTCCTGATCCCAGTGACAAAAGTCTGTTCTATTTTTTTTTTCTTTTGCGGCCCATTTACACCATTACATACATTTCTTGGTCTCAACAAACCACCCATCGTTTGTTATCTTGGGCTTCGTCAGGCCCATAGAGTCGCTCGCTCGTCTGTAGGATCAACTTGCTCAAGTCAAATAGTGTATTTGCTAGCATTGTAAGCACACTACCAATGTAGTTTGGAAGCACCAGATGAGCTGAAAATTAATCGTGTTCTTTAGAGTACCTTTTCTTTATAGTGAGTTAAAGCAACACGCCTCAGGTTGGAAGCCGTCGATATTTCGCACAGAGGCTGTGCTTCTTCTGGGCTTCTTCTGGGATCTGTGATTTCCACGAAACCAGTATTCCGTTCATGCTGCGTTGTCAGTTATTTTCCTTGCTTTTTGCTCCTTGTTCTTCTGGCCATTTGTAACCGTAAGCAACAGTAATGAGAGAGGAACATGAAATGATCTTCGGGGTTCCATAGAACTGTAACATATATCCCAATTTTCCCGGATTTCAGCCTATCTTCATGCTTCCCGGATGCGACCTAAGATCCTCTTGAAAAATGAGCCGCTGTCACCCGGCAACATTTCTGGTTTAAAGTAGGCCGTGGTTACGCGGAACGCATATAGTACTCTTATTTCAGCCGTCTATACAGTGTAGCTGAAGTCTTGCGTAGAAACTCGCTAAATGGATCTTCAGGATTCCTGAATGTTGCTATGTCAAAATTTCACGAGGCTGAAAATATTCTATTCATATATTCTATAGACAAGTGATAAGGCTTATAATAGTAATGTTGTTTTCTTCAGGAACTGTGGCGGAAGTGGAAAGTTAGCAGCAAGAGATGCTGAAGGCACGTGCGGCTAACTTGTAGGTTGTAGATCTTCAGTTATACTTGGAGGGATGCATGAAGGTAGTGCAGACTCGACTGGGAAATGGCGTCTCAGTATCTCAAAGTGCTTTACTGGCGATTTTCTTGTTACCTTTCTAATAAAACACCGATATGAGAGCATTTTTATGCCTACGCCAAACACAGGGGGCAGTCAGCAATAGTCTTGTATGCTTCTTCATCCAGGACACTACCGCTTGCACACAGAACGTTCTAATATGTTCTCTTAGAAAAGTTACCCCTCATGTCTGTTCGACGTGAAACGCGACAAGAAACTAAAAAAACAATATCAGATACCGCACGAATTCTGGATTTAATAGTACCTCTACAAGAACCTGAAGCGAATTCCCGAATTTTTCAGTTGGAACTGCGAGGAAAGTTGGAAAGCTTTGATGCAGATATTGTGTTTAACCAGTTGCGTCGTTGAGCTCCAAGTAAGGCCTAAATATTGGGCTTCTTGCGTCAAGGTGTGTAAGTAAACTGCAGGCGTATATTCCATCGGTGTGCCTAGGCAAAAGTCTCTAAACGTGATCACACTAGAATAGGAACACTTCCAAGTAGTACGCATCTTGTGGGACGTGACACATAATACAGTCGATTAAGCTTACACTCATGCTGTTGGAACCTCCCACCTCTCTTTTACCTCTGTGTAGATTTCCGATCATGACAGTGGTAACGCCGAGAGAGTAAACAATTGTTCAGATGGAATGTTTCACTGCTGCGGCAATGATGAACTATAACCGAAAAGCTAACTGAGAATCAGCGATAACTGCTACTGAGCTAATAAAAGCTAATACTCATTGAGAAGCAGCGACAACTCTTCCCTCACTCTCTCTCATTTTCGCTCTCCCCACCATCTTTCCGCCATGATCTTCCCAGTCGACGTTGCACAGGCAAAAGCGATATCTATTCCCTCCTCCTCCTTCATTTTCGCTTTACCACGATCTGTCTGCCTTAAACTTCCCACACTCTAAAAACAGAACTTCACCGCATAACACGGCGATGACCAATCGCTATTCCGAATGATACCTTTTACTGACCCTATTTGCTGGAAACGGTGGGCGGTCATCGCCGTGTTATGCGGTGAAGTTCTGTTTTTAGAGTGCAGTCAGCGCTTCAAAGGCTGTCTCTACTTGTCAAACAATCCAGGGACCACCTGGGGATCTTCTGAGGTGTACTGGAAATCTCCGACACGCGGTGCTAGAAACAGGGTTCACCTCCCCAACGTTGCTACCGCCCCTGGCTGGGATCGCACCCGCTAATTCGAGCACAGAAGTACTACAGGTGTACACCGAAACTTAGAGAGATTGCTACCGTTGGCCTGGGCTACTTTGTCGGACCTCTGACTTTACTTTGTCTTTTGAGCGCGATATCACCACTTATTGAGATTTCTTTGGCCACATTAAGCGGCAGTGTCTCCTGTTCTCTAGACCTTACCCATCATTAGTCTTCTCCAGTCCTCTCACTTCGCGGAAGACGGAGAGAAAAACGATACTGTGGTAACAAGTGAAGAAAAAAATATGAACATTGTCAGATGTGGGGCATTCTTCAAGTTATAATGGCGACTCTTGGGAAGCCGCGGGACACGCTGTGGAGAGCGCTAAGATTGTTGAAGAAATTCGGTTGAGAAATCGAAAGGAATTCAAAAACAGAACCAAATGAATAACTCTGTCGGCCGACTTCAAAGTGTGAAGAAACATACGGGATCACGACAGCTACCACGCGATTCTGTACTTGATTCCCAAGAAAAACAAGCTCGACAAGAAGCGAATGTGTTGAAAACATACCGAATGTTCTTACTACGTTCCAAAATGCTTCCGACAGCTCACAGAGAACTGCGCGGTATCTCGGGGAGGTGGAGGGGGGATGCCCCTAACAAAGCTCAGCGGCGTCGTATTTATATGTCTGTTTCCATAGGATGGTGCGATAAAGTCGCAGGTCGTCCCCGTTTCTACGACGACAGCCAAGCCCGAATGCAAAGAATGTGCTAGCCTGCACAAGGGATGATAAAAGAATAACAGGGTCGTAAACTTTCTAGCACACTTGCTTTTTGCTTCGCAATCTTTCTTTGCGTGAGGTGTTTCCTACAGTTGCTGCATGCATTGCAGCACAATCACGTTCCACTGGGACATACAATATTGTGTCACGGGAATGTCCTCTTCCGAGTATTTATCATAGAGTGCAGCAGCCACAAATGAGAACTGTTGATATCATTTTGGCGCAAGTGCGTCAGTTCCAAAACAAGATAAGTGCCTTATGTCGTGAAAAATGGCCACGTATTATTTCCATCTCCATCAGGATAAACGGTTTAGTTGGGTTTACACGCGGTCGAGGTATCACATTTGCAAAGTAACTGATGCAGAGGTTTCGTTTGGTAACAATCAGTAGTAAAAACCCTTCGACGTGATTACGTTAGTTGTATTACCAGTAGCCATTTAGGTGTCAAGGGCAGGCAATGTGCGCATCTCTACTTTGTGCTCCTGCTCCTTAAGGTTCTTCCAGCGCCATCGAGAGCGGCGCACGTGAGTGCTGCGTCTTGAAGCGATTACGGCTGTGTTCAATAGGCCTCTTGTTCTTCGTGAGCCCCACCGACTCACTAAGTACCCACTGAGCTGTGGTGAATATACGTTGAAGTAACCAAGATGCCAGCGATATAGCGACAGCCAAGTTACATAATATATGTCCCACTCTTTCTCAAAGATTCCAGTGGCCGCCATCGCCACAGCCAACCATGTACCCCAGTACTCAGATTTGGCGCAATCATTTACCTTTTTACATTTGCATCTCTTTTTCAGTGGAGCTATCGTGATTCCAGTTCTCAACGTGGAAAGTCGGTGCACTACATTATTGATTGTCTTATTCCGCCAAATATAGCATTTGCCGAGCTCTAGAACGTATGACAGAATTACGTTTGAATTGGTGTCTTGGAACCGAGTTATATTTCCTTGCAAGCAATCGCGGGATTTCGCCAAGAAAGGTCGGTGTTCACATCGTTATCGACATCTCTTCATACCACAACAAGTGCGGTCCGAGCAGCAACGAATACAGGCTACATTTAGTACGATGAATCGGTACTAATGAAGAACAACTGTAATCGCTCGTGTGCTTCCGGGCGTGATGAAAGCGTATACAGCGTGCTACGTAGCTACACCGTTGCCAAGAGACCAAACCATAGAGGGATATTCACTTTCACGGATCCAGAATATTGTCTCAGAACTCTGTCTTTCGCTACGGTATCCCACACACAACTGGGTGGACATTTTCGAAACAGAACTTTACCGTATTATGCGACATGAACCAGTTGCCATTGAAAATGATACCTGGCCTCTCCCGATTTTTGAAAAAAGGTAGGCGTAAGCCTTTTGGTGTGCCCAGCGAGGCCGACTACGGCGAGCAGTACAAACGACACAATCACCCACCACTCATTTTTAAATTTCAGTTAATTGCATTATTTTAATCTTTAGTGTATGCTTGTAGTGCTTGGTTGAAAATGAAGGCTCACGTAAGTTCACTACTACTTAAAAAAAGAAATGTGCGAGAAGCGTGGAAACCTTGGAAAATTGTACATTGTCTCGCAAACCTTAGCAACCGTAGAGAAAAACGCTGTTTAGCATTTTTGTAGTAACAAATTTCAAGTATTGCTTTGTGAAGCAAGCAATTTCCCATGTCCCAAACCGTGTGTAATCTCCTACATAGCCAGCTTAGGGGCACACTATAGGTGAATCATACGACACGTGGAACCAGCCACGATTGGGTTCCGCTGGCTTCTCGTATAACATGAAAAAACCATGTTCAAAGACATGTTACACGAGAAGCCTTCCGATTCCGAGATGGAGGGTAAGATCCCGGCCGAGGTCGCCAGCAATTCGGTGACAGTGTACGAATTGCTCGTGCACGCCATCTTCCGCGAGTGATGTAAAATACAGTGGGAATGTTAAAGTACCCTCAGGTGGGCAAAATAAATCCACAGATCAATCACTGTGCCGTCGCTCATGATCACAGTTGTCTCTGGACGCAAAGCAAAGCAACCAATTATTATTAATTATGTCTCTGTACCCTAGTCGTGCAAAAAAGGAAAGAAAGTAGCGAGCGGTAGCGGCTTGTACGTGTACGACGGAAAAATCAACGTAGCGGTTGGTTGTGAGATACAGGGCTTTCCAAGATAAAGTCCCAGGTTTCTTTTGAGGCCTGCATTGAAAAAAAAGTCTTCTTGTGAAGTCGTTTGCCCGTTAAAAGATGGCCGAGACGGAGAAATTTTATACAGGGACTAACATTTGTTCTATTTCATTGCCAATAAATAATGAAAATTTAAAAACCCAGACGGTCTTAGCAAACTCTATGGCCTACACCTGTGGTTCAGTAGCGCTCGTCCGGTGGCGGCACCATCAGTCGTGATGCTACATACGATACCAGAACCAATGACTACGCAAGCTTAATCACAACGAAACCTCCATAATAGTAATGAAAGTAGTCTTGTTATGATGGACGTGTCATAATAAACTTCAGTTGCGAATGATAATAGTTGCACAAAACTGGCAGCAGACGATCTTATCTGCTACTACTTCTGTTGGTTCTGTTGCAGTACACACGTCGCTGATCACTCTGTCACTTTTGTTATTTTGTGCGTTTCTGCTTTTATTGTCTCATTAACTTTACATCTATATTTTGTTTGTCATTCGTTCTTCCGATTTAACGGTTGTACTGGACCAGTTAACCACACGAGAGCGTGCGCAAGTTGTGTCGTGGTATTCCCGTCTTGGAACCGTTATCCTTGCTTAGAAAAATTTCCAGGCATCGTACAATCGTACCCCACCGTTACACAAGACTGTATTAAAATGGGTGAGCCGCTTTTCTGAGGAGGGCACGGTTCAGAGCAAGAAACACGATTGCCCAAGAACGACACCAAGTCCCGAGCTTTCCATCGCCGTTTTTTTTAACCTTTAAGTGGGCAGGGATGTCTGTTCGACACTGGCACAGTAACTGTGCACCGCATTTTGAGGAACACCTTCTTTCACCCCTACAACCCCTGCTGGTCGTCCACGCGCTAGAAAAGACGACTAAGCGGCACAACTTGCGCACACTTTCGCGTGGTCAACTGGCCAATTGCAACCGTTAAATCGAAAAAACGAATGACAAACAAAAGACACAAAGAAAGTTAATGAGACAATAAACGTAGAAATGCAAGATAACAAAACTGACAGAGACCATGGTCGGCGACATGTGTCCTGCAACAGAACTAGCAGACGTAGCAGCAGTCAAGATCGTTTGCTGCCAACTTATCATTCGTAACCTAAGTTTATTATGGCACGTCCAACAATACATCTTTAATGCCGCTAACACGACTACTTTCATGACTATTATGGACTTTTCATCGTGATTAACCTTGCGTACTCGTTGGTTTCGGTATCGTCCGCAGCATCACAACTGATGGTGTCGTCAACACATGAGAGGGGCTGAATCACAGGTATAGGCCATTGGAACAAATGTTAGCGCCAAAATAAAATTTCTTCTTCTCGGCCATCTTTTAACAGATAAACTACTTCACCAGCAGCTTTTTTTCAACGCAGGCCTCGAAAGAATCCTAGGACTCTATGTTGGAAAGCCTTGTAGATGACGGTTTTGATAGCACGTCACTGTGTCTTTAAAATGGAACATGGAATACGAGCTTTCTCTGCCCACATGCATTTCCTCTGGCACATATTTTCTCATTTTTCTGGGCGGCCATGCAGCAGGCCGATTTAAACGCGGGTGGTCACGAGAAAAGAGAACGAACCGTCTGAACCATGTGGGACTTGGAATATTGGAATTCCTTTTAGTTTCTAGATAAAAGAAACGATAAATTTACAGCAATCTCANCCCCTTGTCTTGGTGATGGTGTCATTCTCTTTTCTTCCCGTTTGCTTGCGTCACAACGGGACCGTAGGCTTCCAAGGATCTCTCAAATTGGGCGTCGGGGAGAAAGACCTGGTATGTCCGCTTAATTAAGTACAAGTATCTAGTGTCCATCCGGCAAGTGTTAAAGGAGCACTAGGTGTCCAAATAAAGTTCTTCAGACTTAAGATAAGTGCAGTGGAATGTGTGCCAGAATGGCATGTGAAGCGTGAAAACATATGCTCGGGTTTCTAGCGTACTACCCATTTTGCACAAAGAAGAATTTGACCCTTTCAGTAGTATTTGTGAATGTGTGTCTTTGTGTGCTTGTGAAGACTGAAAATATCATCAAGGACGTGAGCATTTGACGTGAAACAAAATGAGCGCAAGTAAAGTGTAGAAACTGCACAAACAGACGTGACCACGTTGTTGAACAGTTATCGTTTATCTTGTATCGTTATCTTATCAGTTATCCTTTATCACTTCTTTGATCCGCATACTTGGGCGTGTTACGTTGTTTTGCTTCTATCGTGTTACGAACGTGACTTGTTTGCACAGTTTGAACATCTGTTAGCGTTTTTTCTGTAGAAGATGCAGTTATGAGTAATAAGACAGTATTGTTCTCTTTCTGTAGAGCCATAAATGTGACACAGCATAGTTGATGTCAGTGCTTGCCTTACGTCTCTCGTGGTGGCGGTGCTAGGTGTAGATGACGCTTAGCCAATGAGGAGATAGGCCAGTTCGTGCTGAGTCAGTCAGTAGGTATCAATCAGCAGGAAAATCGGCAGATACCCACAGTATTGCGGTGCAATGCTAGTAAGATGGTGAGGGTGTGGTTGCCAGTGGTGGAGGTGGTGGCTCCAAATGAGAGGAGGTTCTCAACAGGCGGTTGGAGTCCTGCGTTCCGGCAGACTTGAGCAAGGTGACGAGGTTAACGTGGTTAGCCAGTACATGTCTTTCTTCTTCTTCTTCTTCATTTCCTCGTTCCATGAGCGACGCTGTAGAGTATTATTATATCACATCCTCCTTATAAACGCTACGAAACAGTGTACATACGATCTTCGGAGGCTAAGAATCGCTAACAGTGTATGCTCTTAGACTCACTGCATGTGGAAGTTCAAAGAATGTGGCATTACCGAGTTCAACATATCTATGGCAGGTTTATACGTTGAAGTGCTGTAGGCACAATAGTCTTAGCTCACCGATAAAATTACATTGATGCAGGCTAGCAGGTAGAGGAGCTCCATATTTTTTTTTTTTTTTTTTAGATCTGAGCGTGAGCACAGAACCTCTACCTGAAACCATTCTCCGCGTTATGCGGTGCAGTTCCGTTTTTTGAGAGTGTACACGATGTAAATACGCGCGGCTTTTTTTTTTTTTTTTTNNNNACATACAGTGTGCACTCTGAAAACAAAGCTTGAGCGTATAACACGCAGAGAGCCAATCGCCATTCGGGTTGATATCATTCTGTTTCCTTATTAGTGGAAAACGGTAGCCGTACGCCCACCATTTCCTCCCAATCAGGGCAGCGAAAAATATCATTCTGTATTGTCATTGGTTCCCAACGTGATGTGCGGTGAAGTTCAAGTTTTACAGTGTGTACCTTGCCAAAATAGCTATTTGTCCCTTTGGGTGGTTTTCGACATTTTAACCAGCTGATTGCATGATGGATTCTATAAATCCGGACTTGATTTTCTCGGGAAAAACAAATCTTGAGTTAAAATGATTTCATCTTAGCCTAATGTAATCCAGGTCTTGGCTTTGAATTACGGTCTCCTAAACAATGGTAACTTAAATTCGATTTGGCTGTCCTTATCCGCAACGCTGGACTCGGGACAACTATAATCATGGGCGACGCTACAGGGGTCAGACTGCGGCTTAATTTCATTCGCCTGAAGGCAGAGGCACCGTCGTAGCCTATTTGGAAGTGGAACGTAATGACATTCCTGCAGAGAAGGAAGCGTTCGCTTTCCTGCACGAAGGAGGGGGATTATTATAATAAGGATACGACGAAACGAAAGTAATATGTCACTCCTTTTCAAGGAACCGGAACAAGATGAAAGGACATGGTAAGTAGATATTCTATTTGCTGGGCTCCTGTTATGACGCGCTGGTGTTGGGTTTCGGTAGACATTGGGCTGAAAGCATGGTGGGAACCCATGAAGGCTCATCATAGGGATGGGTAGAAGCAGCATCAGTTTGCAAGACGTTGCTTGAGACGTTGCTTTGGAGCGACGCTCCAAAAGTAAACCTCACACGAGTTAGTAGACGAAATTATATCGCACAACGGATGAACATGGGCGACAACGGGCGTTTGTGCCGAACTAGGGGAATAGGGCATATCATTCCGCCCATTGGATGTCAGGCTTGTTCTGCAGTGAAGTTCTGTTTTAGAGCGTTCTCATTCGTCTTGGCTTGTTATTGACGTGTGGCGAACTCTGGCGACAACGTCGTCGGCTACTTCTGTCTTCCACAAATTAGCACTGTTGTCAGTTGATATTACATTTTATATTTTGTCCTTTTATTAACATTGGCTGTGCATTCCTATTTCACTCATCGTGACGTGCGTCACTACCAGCCTAGTTCTTCGTGGAATTTGTATTTCTTCAGTGAGGCGTTTAGCGTATTTTTTTTTTTTTTTTTTCCTTGGAATCGTCGGTTGACAGGAATTCGCTGCACCGAGAATTGAATTTCAAAAGTCTGAAGAAGAGTGCCTCAAGCAGGCAGCGCGTGGAATAACGTTGTAAAAAGGGCATAGCTTACTACTTCTATAATCACCGCCGAGGGCGACCGCAGTGGATTGCAGGCGGCTCGACATGGCAGAACCTACCGTTTTGCTCTGGCCCTGTTTTTTTGCGTTTTTCAAGCTGTCGTATGGTTTAAACTTTCTTTCGATTTTTCAGTTGTAAAGTTTAAAGGTGGAGGCTACAGTTTCGTACCCATGATTCGAAGATACGCTGCCTTCCTTTATCTCCCTCTTTCGCTTTTTTGTGCATGCGTGCGGGCCCTTCGCCGCTCTCTCCGCCTCAGCTCGATTTTATCCTTTGTTTAGTTTTAAGTTCTTGGCGTTTGTTAGTCCTTTTACATCGCTTGTACGATGGCAAACATGTTGGCAGGCAGTGTTTGTACACCACACTGTGTTCACTTGTGTTGTGTTGCCACTACGCAGCTCTCAAACCACCGGAGGACGACACTGCACGCAATTCTGCTGTCGAAGTCCTGCTGTTGTCTACCTGTGTGCGCATGACCTCTGCCATTTTCACATCTTTTTGTGTCACTTAGCATAACTGCATAAATGCACAAAATGGCGTACGCCCACTAATAAGGCCAGTGACATCCTGAATGATGATTGGCTCTCGCTGTGTTATGCGGTGAAACATCTTTTCAGACTGTATGATTGGGATGTGGATGATGTGATCTGCACACTGTTCAATCTTAACTTCATAGTATAACACGGCGATGGCCTATCGCCACATCGAATGATATTGTTCACTAGCCCTATCCCCAGAATGGCCCAGAAATGGCCTTCCCCCACCGTTTTCAGCGAATAGGATTAGTGAACCATATCATTCGAAATGGCGATTGGCCGTCGCAGTGTTATGCGGTGAAGTTCAGTTTTAACAGTGCAGGTCGAGCTTGGGTGTCTTTTTGCTCGTTAGGAAACGAAGTGGTCTGGTGCAGGTACAATAGACGCACAAACCAAAACGGCAGGTCAGCATGCAGCCCAGTGCCTGCACAAAGGCAGCACACGTAGAAATGAAAGCGTCGAAAGGATGGGAAAATTGTTAAAAAGAAGAATACGACCCAGTGATGCTTCGTCTCGAAACGTTTCATCGAAAAGCCCGCGAAGCGAACTTGGAGCAACAAAGTGGAGGAAAAAGACCTTAAAAACCTGCATCGATGAGCACGGTAGGAGCTCAGCAATCGAATAGAGGCCCGCGAGAGAAAAGTTTCGTTCGTTGTTAGTGCGATGGGCGAAAAGTCCATTTGGGAGAGACGCTGCCCTTTGACTTCCCAAACAAAGGAAGCTGCGATGACTCTTCTACTAGCCTTGTAACCTTTTTAAATTTCTACTTAAAAGGCAGCAGCTTGCGTCGGGCTCAAGACCAGATTACGATGCAGCGTGTGTTCCTTTCTTTCTTTCTTTTGTGTCTTTTTGGGAATTCTGTCCACCGTTTTATAAACGTAATGAGCACCATGTTACTTCGCAGCTAAAAGAGGATTTTACCGCTAGACATGCTCGACACGATCACTACTCCCATTCAAAAGAGAGCGCTTCACCGCATAACGTACCAACAATCAACCATCACTCCCGATTATGATTGGTTTTCATCGAAGGTTCAGAACCTATCAAGGTTCTGAATGATATGTTAATTGCGAAGTTACATGATGCCTTGTCCATCTCCTTTCCAAACAGACCTCTTGTGGACTTTTTCGCGAAAACTTTCAATTAAGCTTGTTTCTGTGGGACGATGAACGACCTTTCGATAAAACAGCGACCCCCATTAGTTAATGCGTTGATCTATACGGGCTACATAGAACAAGCAAATGACCTCGTCAGCGGAAGTGGCGTTTGCGCTGAGCGCAGAGCACGCAATTGTTCGGACACTGTGTCTTACTTTGAGGGTGTGGTGGGTACGTATAGTGGTACTGGTGGTGGTAGTGATAGTGTCTCGTTGTTCGCGACACTATCTTCTGCCAAGGCGCGTTTATTCGACATTACAGTAATTATGTTGGAAACTGATTATTTTCAGTTTACATGCTAAAAAAGAATGCTTTGAAGGCTTTATGCTAAAGCATTTTTTGACTGTGGAAGTCGTCTTGGAAAATTCGTAAGAGAAAAGTAAAAAATAAAAAAACTTGTCGTACTCGTTTTTAGGGCTTTCAGGTTTGTCCCTGTTATCACTAGATCAGTGTCAAATATCGGATTATCACGACAACGTTCCCTATACTAAGAGGTAACACACAATATGAACTTCGATATGATATAAGAGCAACATAAGTCAAAAGCGAGAAGTCTCGTCAAAGCAATCCTGCCGGTAAACAGACATGTAAAAACTACGTTTGAGAATTATTTGAATTACAACTACAACTATGTGATCATAAGTGGAATTAAATTAAGTAACAAATGCAAATTTATAAATGTAATCGAGCTAGCTACAACAGCAATCACTGTGGGCAAACAATTAAGTTATATCAGATTTCCAATCACTGGAATAATTTTCACATGCATTCATTTTGATAATAAACATAGATTCAGCGTTTATTAAAACATAACGACGAGGAAAGCATGACACACCACACTGTCAAAAGATTAGAATTAGTTTTGAAAAAGTGATTATCCAGAAACAGAATATCACAGAAGTGCAGCTAGTATGTAAATGAGGCACTGTTAATTTAAGCTGTGGAAAAGTTTGTTACAACTTTTAGTGACCATTGGATTTTAGAAGGAAAACGTCCTTGAAGCTTTGATTACTTAAGGTGCCTCATCTCTTGGTCATGATTATGCCCCCAAGAGGGAAAAGACGCTCCACTGCAGTGCTGCTCGGCGATCCAACATTGGGCTTCATGAAGACGTCAAGAGCAGTGGGGAGATCCCGGAGGGACTCAAGAAGTTCAGAGGTGCGAGATGGCACATATACTCACGATCTATTCAAGAAAAGTACGTAATTACACAAATAATTTCAGCTTCCTATGAAAGTACATAAATTACAGGTAGTATTACATGAAAATCTTTAATTACATAAACAACTAAATACACAAAATGTGGTTAATTACACTAATTGAATTACTTGTAATTGATTAGTTTACAGTTGCGCCAGTACATATATCCGCCTTGGTCACGGCCTGCGTTGTGACAGCTGTGTCTGCAATACACCAACATGAGAATATATCGTGAATGCAGCGTATCAGATATAGTCGTAGAAGGTCTTCATGGATAATAGAACCGCCGAAAACTGCCGCCGTAATATTGGGCGACACAGATCGCTGGGTTTGTTATAATTTTTCCTTAAAGATGTGCATATGAAAACCAAGTTTGTGTTCGTGCATAGCGGAAGTAAAAAGATTATGCCGCCTGTGATCAGGCAAAATTTCACCGCATGCGTTATGTCGTGAACAACAACTAATGTCAACGGCACTGTGTACAGCTGATATTGAGTGAAACGCTACCATGTACAGTGTAGCACAGTGTACTGTGCATGTTCACGTGCGTTAATGTGACGTGACGACGACGTGTAAATGGGCAATCACAATGAGGCCATTTACTAGGTAGAAGAAGGTTATAGACGAGCCATGTGATGATGTTCCATTTTTATAATGAGTGAGCAGTCAAAAAAAAAAAGAAAAAAATCTTCAAACGAGGTAGTACAGCCACGCTATTGGCACAAGACTGCTTGCATCTGCTGCTCATCACTGCTCTGGGACTTTGCAATAGCTTACCAAGGCATCCGATATCTTGCGGAGCCCAAACTCTCCTGTTCAGAGCTACGATATGCTTCAGTCCACAATGCGTGAGTCGGCCATAATTCAAGGCGTCGAATCGAACGTGTTCGCGTAGACGCCGTATCGCTTACATATGAACAAGACGAGATCTTGGCTGGATTCCCCTCATTTCTTTGAGAAGCTGCTCGCTACAGAATGGCGAGAACAATGGCCTCATCGAGTTCAGCGGACTTTTGTGCCAATTTACCGCAAGTACCATAGGAATGCCACAACTTCCTTAGAACTCCAGTCGTCGTCTTTGAGGCATGACCTCGACCTCGAATACGAAAACAGTCTGCCTGACCGTTTCCCGCCGAAACTGTACGAATTCTGGCCTTTTATTACAAAAGCTTTAGTTGTCCTTCTGGATGAAGTCCTAAAATCTGGCAGCATGCCCGTTTCGTTCAAGCGTGAACGTGTAGTCCTTTTGGCAAAAGAAGGGAGCAGTGATCCAGCGGACCTTGAAGCGTGGAGACCGGTTACACTTTTGAACTGGCGAAATATTGAGCACAGTGTTTGCCAAAAGATTGAGATTGGTCCCCCTGTATGTCATAAGACATTGTTGAAAATACAGGACATGACCATCACCGAATGAGAAACACGGTTTTTGTTTTTCCTTGTGTATAATAGCAGCAAGCTCGCAAAGCTCTGAACGTTGCACAAGCCGATTGGTTGCGAGAGCGAGCAATGGCGGGCATAAGCCTGCTGTGGAGCTCGCATTGTTATCTTTCTCGCTGTCGCTTCCCACTCGCGCTTTCGCAAATCGCGGGCTTGGGAATGGTCCCTTATGAAGCATATGTACTAGCAAAGCCTTCCATATACTATGTAGGAGGCTCTGATAATAGCATATGTAAACCCACGCAGCCTGGAAGGTGACCTCTTGTCCTATGGCTCTGACAGGGTAGAGCACGACGGCCTTCTGTAGGTCCTACAACGTTTCAGCTTCCCTTCCAAGTTCAAATGAAAACCCTCGACAGTGAGATATGCTGAGAAATACATGTCGACAGGGATGTATCTAAGGGATGACGAGGGTGCATTCTTTCTCACATGCTTCTTGTAATCAGCTCTAAATCCTTAGCGTGCGCCGATGTTATCGTTTTGTCTCTGAAACACGGTAACAGTGAAGGCATAACATAGGCCTCGGAAATCACCATTCCGCGCGTAGCTTTTACATCAAGCAGAGAAAGTGAGCAGAACTGGAATGCCATTATAAAGAAGACTGCTCATAAATTGAAGTTGCCGGGCAATTCAAGTTCTCCTTCACGGAACGGGTATTGTTGGTCAAGACATTCCTTTGTAGTGAACCTTGGTATGCTGCTTTCATTACACCTCCAGCAAGCATCACCACGAAAAGCAGCTCTCTTGCGTTTTAGCTGTCTGTAATGGAAAGAAGCACTGGCTCCCGCTTGTCGTTTACGGTCAGAAGGTGGCTGGAGTTTTCCGTGCGTCGAGACGTACTCTTCTATTTTCGCCACGAGAACATGCAGTACTGGCCTGAGCCAACGAGGCAGTGACTGCGCCTGGCGGATTGGGACGTATGTGTTCACCAGCAGCAGGGCCTCCACTGATTTATAAGAAGATAATTCAGCAGTTTAATTGTATAGAGGAAGCTTTTCCAGACCCCGACGGCCATACCCGCCCTAGTTTCTCCTACATGTGGACAACTGCATAGGAACTATACACTGTTATTTTCCCTTGGGTTTGCGTGGCAAAAAGTAGTAGCACAAGTAGTAGCACCAACCGTCAAACAGAATGATAATTTCCAGTACTTAGATTTGTTGAAAACCTTATAGGTGGAGCATACTGGGACAAGATAAGATGGTCCAAGTATGCTCCTCCCACAAGGTTTTCAACAGATCTAAGCAGTGGAAAAATATATCTGTTTGATGGTTGGCGCTAAGTGCACTACTTTTCCCCAGCAATCCCAGGAGAAAATAAGTGTACTGCGCCATACACTCTAAAAACGGAACTTCACCGCATAACGTGGCGTAGATCAATCCCCAGTCAGAAGGATATCGTTCACACAGGATTGGTAGAAAACGGTGGGTGTACGCCTATTTGTGACGCTTATGCAGTTATGCAGTTAGAGTGCATAACCTGCTTGTTAAAAGTTTATGCGTGTAATGCCAGCTCTCTTGCGTATGTCAGATGGGACCTGTCACTTGTGTAATTTTTATTTTATTTATTGTACCTCGTTTCGTTTCTTTTAGTATTTGCATATGGCTACTTTGAAGAAGCTTTTGGCTCTGATTTCCCTCGTTGTCTCTAAATTGTACGACGTAAACAATATATGAAATGGACAAAGGTGCGTCCGTCAAAGCTGAAGTTATTCTGTGATGCAAAATTTCTGCACAGGTGACAGAAAGGGGCGCAGGATATACTGTGGCTGTTACCTCCGCGGCTTTCAGAAATTCATCACCCGTATTTCAGAGTCAACTATCGATTTCATTGTTCTAACGTCGTCATAAAACAACCACAACAGAAATTTAATCTGCATGCTTCTTTTATCGCTGACCTTTTCGTATTCGTGATTTATGGAAAAACGGTTCCTGAATTTCCACCTCAGAATGAGCTGTTTGGGGCCCAGTATAAATACTTTAGTTTTAGCCGCGGCTAAATCGAGGAGCTTCGCATCGCATTAAACAGGGAAAACCGATCACCATTCGCACTTATACCATTTTGTGGAAAGCGGTAGACGCACGCCTTTTTGTGACAGCTGTGCAGAACCACACAAAGTCGTCCAGCCTTTAAACAAATAACATGAATGTACGGTAATCGCTTCACACCAATGCGCTTAAGTTTAGTATTTGAAGTCTACGCTTACCGTTTCTCAGCAATAAATGCAGTGAGCGATACAATTCTGTAGCATTAGTTATTTTCGTCTACACTCTAAAAGCAGAACTTCACCAGGTAACAGGCTAAGAGTCAATCACCATTCGCAGTGATATCATTATGCTTCCTTATTGGTGGAAATCAGTAGGTGTGAGCCTTTTTGTGACACTATTGATATAAGTTAATTGTCCCAAAAAGGCGTATACCTACCGTTTTTTCACCATTCGGGGTACTGAAAGATATCATTCGGTAACGTGATTGGTTTCTCAGGTGTTGTGCGGCGAAGTTCTGTTTTTAGAGTGTACACTCTAAAAACGGATCTTCACCACATAACATGGTGTAAACCAATCGCCGGTCAGAACGATATCGTTCGTGCGGGGATTTGTCAAGTACGCTGGGCGTACGCCTTTTTGTGTCACGTATCATAACTGCATAAGTGACACAAAAAGGCGTACGCATAG
>JARGYV010107144.1:0-12110 GCA_029532675.1 Ornithodoros moubata | reverse complement strand
ACCATTTTTTAGAAACAGCCATGTAGTACTCTTCGAACTGTCCTTCTAGCTGCCTTCACTGGTCGGCGACGAACAGGTCTAGCATTGCGTCAACCTCTGGGTCGAAAGAATGAGTGTAGGTGCTGTTATTCCAATGTCTCAACAGTGCTCGTAGACGGATGCCTAGAAGAGTGTAGACGTCGCACACCATTGTATGTTCGCTTTCCAGCTGCCTGATCCGAGGCCCTCTTCCTTTTCTCTGCCCATCTCGGCCTAAAGGCGACTAAGCAAGAAGTACTGACCTTGGATCACTCACGGCTGGTCCCAGGTCATCCACCCACGGAAAGTAACGTGAAAAAAGAACAAAGAAAAACAAAGCGCACACAAGCCAACTTCTTTCGTTAAATTTAACGTGTGCAGCGAATAATGACCGAATAATGGAAAAATTTACCGGCGTACGTTTTTTGGTGTTTTTCGGTTAAAACCGAAAACGCGGAACCCTACAGTCATGACCAAGCGATGATTTGGCTAGGCAAATTGTGATTTCACGAGAGCCACCTTTAAGGTTCCATTTAGTTTCCAAATTGCGCATACCGTAAAGGCGGCGCACCACCGCTACAGATGAAGGCAAAATGTGTATTATCTACATACATATTTTTTTATTTTTATAGAAAGGCGTACAACAGACAACAACCATACATTTCGTATTGTTCTGTTGTTTATTACTTTCTTTTAAATGTATTACTATACTATTCTGATATTATGAAAGAATTAGGATGTGACTCAGAAATGTTTTTCTCGCTTTGAAGAGATGCTTTTGAGGTTGAGTGTCTAGGTATTAAAGGATAACTCGATGAAGTTGAGTGCTACCTGTAAAGCGAACATGACCCTATGGTTGTCGCAGTTTCGCAACGTCAACATGGGGACAAATTTTTTACCCGAATTATTTAGGATGATAAGTAAATACGATTTACTTTCCAGCGTTAATTTTTGTCGCTGAAAATCTGAAGCGGTTGAGCGCTTTAATTTGAAACAAGGGCGTCACCGAAAAGTCGAGCCTGTTGAAGCGCACCGGTGACTTCTTTCTTTCGTTCTTCTTAGGCACTTGAAGCTTTAGGGTGTTCCTCTTGTCTTAATTGTATGGTCCAGTATCCAAACACACCGCTTTCTTTCCTTTTTTACAATTTTTTATAAGGGTTATAATCGAGCACGGACACACTTATAGTAAATGAATAGAGTAAGATTCTGCAGACAAAAAGAAAAGTGTATTTAAACCAGGTAGGACCAAGTCCGGTTGCCCCAGCCCGTTTGCAAGCTCCTAGAGGAGCATAGGAAAGGACAGAAGAAAGAAACATAGCTTCAGCGTAACGTAATGTAAAGTGTAATATGAACGCCTGATAAATAGGCTGTAAGAGTATTAATACTGGCACGAGCACTCGTGCGCTTTGAGTCACAACGCGCCACGATTTGCAGTTATTAGTGACTCCAGTCGACAGAAACTGTATCAGAGGCCCTACGAGCGACGCGACACGCGCCGCTTTTAAGTCGTTCACTCACCGTGAACCGAGTCATTCGAGTGCTTACATGCTCTGCCAGGACAGTTTAAACTGTACGAACACTTTTGACAAACAAGAAGTCGTAAATTTGTGAGCATCGATTCTAATTATCGATCTTGTAAAGAGTGGAGTTTGCACCACACGACCCGTAGGCTGCGGCCTACTTAGCCTATTTAGTAATCCGGCTGTGGCCCTAGTATGATCATCTGCAGGCGAAGAAAGATGAATTTCTTCCGAGCCTGCGACAAAAACACTGGCCACTACTACATGTTCTGCAGTCGAATACTGAAGTATAAGGCAAATATCTAAATTCCTAACTAGTCCAGTCTACAAGCCCTCACGTAGCAGTATTTCTGTTGCATGCAAAGAAAAGCTAATCACGCTTTGAATGGGGAGTGTTGTAGAAGCGCTTATTTAGATTCGTTTTGGGGTGAAAAGTAGTATCCCATTTTTGAGAAACTCTTCCTGTGAATCTAGTATCAATTGTTCTGGAAGGCAACCTTATGTATCGCTGATTATATTGTTGGTGTTCAATCGCTGAAACAGACAACAACTCTTATCGTTTTGGCAATGACTGGGTTCACGGTGTGCAAATGGCTGGAAGGATATAAGGGAATGCCTCACTTGTGGGGGAAAAAAAGAGAGAGAGAGAAAGAGAGAGATGTTTGGTAGTTACCAATTCAAGCCTGCCACAGAGTGTAAAGCAGCACTATGGTCAATTGACCGTAGTGGTTACCGTAGATGCGGATAGCACTTGGCTGGTACCAAGTGCAAGTGAACAGAGTTGACTGCAACGGACATTGAAAATGTGCACGGTACTATATAGACAATGCGGACAAGTTGCAAATTTAAACCGCTACAAAACTAATTTTTGAGCGATTTCCATTGGAAACAAATTATAAATTAATCACTAAATCCTCTGCTTCTCAGTTTATGTTCTAGATTTACACATGGTGTGTCTGTGTGTGCTAGTTGGGAGGACTGAACTTCTTTGGTGTTTCTGGTTGGTATGGCAATTCGCTTTATGAATAAAATCGGTGGGAACGAACTTGGTCATATTAACTTAACGAGTTTAGCCTATATAAAATTGTGTTGAAAAAACAAAACAAAACAAGATAATTATCTTGGGAGTGGATTCAGCACCTTTATTACATGAAGTACTACAGGCACTATGTATGCACGTAGTAAAATGGAATGAATCAACATATGCAGATTGTTACGCGTAACACGTAAAAAAAAAAAAAAGTTTTCTTCGCACACAAAAAGGGCCAATCCATTATATAATGCTATTATTAAACATATAGGGAATGAGGTTTTAGCATTTATGATGAACCTTGAAGAGGGAAACGACGAACACGAACACCATTTGTCACACACTGTCTCCCGTTCTGTGATGTAAAACGGCTAGGATGGTCGTAAATACAATACAATACGTCGTATACGTTTGACATGTATAAACAAAGAGTTATCGACACAGGAAACAAACACCGAAAACTTGCAGGCTCGTTTCAGATTTTAGCCACAAGCGCGACGCCACAAGTCTCACCGCTACTCATCGCTCATCGCAAGCTTGCAGCGCCAATCTGCGGTGCGGTCTAAATATTGTCCTGGAGTTCAACACCACGGAAACTTTCTTAGCCATTATTTGGCTTGCATGTTCTTTCAACTATGTAGACATATAAAGTAATGTAAAACAAAACGTGGGGCCCGAATGCTGGAGTCTGGTTTTTAAACAACCATATCCAATATGTCGGCTCCTTACTGCGCCGTTGCAAGAGGGCACAAGCTGTACAAGCTTCGCGCAAATCCATTGCTCTCTTCCGTTTCTCCTTCGCCACCTTCCCTCTCTAGTTTCTCTATAGAGCTATTCGAACGCGTCTCCCGAAGGCAAGTCCGAAGTGGCTGTATGTCGTATCCGAGTTTGGCAGTGGATAGCACAACATAGTACTATACTATAACCAGGACCTAGTCCTGACTATAACAGTGCCTCCTGTGATTTTTTTTGCTCTTTTTATTAACAGAAAATGGCTTTGAAAATAGATCTTCAGCCTAACCGCAATCTTTTGGACCCAAAATTTGAGTGTTACCGACTAACGCTTGAACCGTTACCCGTCTTGAAGAAATCGTTAAAAAGTAGTGAGTATCGGATGTCGTCAGTCCTTGGTCAATGTGACCGTTGATGAAAGGCACCTACATATTCTTCCTGCGTTTGATTTTCTGTTTCATGTTGAAGACATTCAGAAAGTCGAACTACATGATGATCAGTACGGCTACCTTCACGTGCAAATGAAAGGACTTTATAATGCGTTGATCCAAGACCCCTGGGACCACAATACAGTGTTTTGCATTACGGAATCGTACCATGTCATTTGGGCGCATTTGTCACAGGTAAATTAAAGCACGTGCTCTACTTTTTAAAAATAGTTTTCTTTCTTTATTTCGCACAGAATCGTAATGATTGCCTATCAATACGTGACGTGTGAAATAGTATGCTGCTGTCTGTACTCGTTTGTTTTAGTTCTGATTTGGAAGAAATAACTACAGCAATGATGTGCACAGTTCAAATACAGCGTAAGTGTGTAACAGATAAAAAAAATACATTCATTGGTGGGAAAATACTGAAGTGCATTCAAGGAGCTAGGCATGCACCTGGTATACATCTAATCCCTATTCCTCATACAAAAAATATTTTCGTTCCAGGATAACTTCGTTGAACCACGTACAGTGTGGCAGCTCCCTGAGCCAAAAGGAGTAGAGTACGCTTGCACTCTTGGTTTGCCACATGCAGAATGGGCCCTCCTGTCTGATGGGACAGGAATTGTGTATATTTTAAGTTCACCCAGCAGGACACAAGGCGAACCTTGGCAGGTAACATACACTATTTAATGCCAACTTCTTAACCGGCAAACCAGGCTTTAAATGAGTGCAGCTGGTCTTGAATATGACACTGTCTCTAACTAGAGTAAGGATTTGTTTTGTTTTGCTGTGCACATGCACCATCTTTATTTACCACTAGGCAAAATGCATGTAACATATGTACATTCTTCTGGTTGAACATGGCAGTATAGTTGTTGATGTATCTGTCTCCCTCTCTTCTGCTTCTTCACTTATTACAACATAGAGTTTAGCAAACCAAAATACAAAATAAGGAATCATTTGTCACACACAAATTTAGCAGCATTCACCCATCTGGCATCAATAAGTTGTAAAGGACACTACAGACAGTTCACGATTAGACTGGTACTTGTACTTGTAATGTACTACTGTATGCTGCAAATGATGTGTATGGTGCCCAGCTTCGGACGAAATATTGATTGCTTCCAGTGACGCATTTTTCTTCAACTAGCTCACCTCAGTTGTAGAGTGCTGATTCTTCCTTTTTGATTGTATTGCAGGGAATGGGTTGTTGGGGCATTTATCTGTGCCTTGCAGGCAGGGATTGAAAGGGCTTTTGTGCACCTATGGTGTTCAGTTACTTTCTACAACAGTGTGACACTTTTCCACTCCACGTTTCCACAACCCTTCTGTCAACGTGTAATTAAGTCTGTCAGGTCGAACACAATGTCTCCTTGTCAGTGTGGTCCAATTGTACTAGTATGCCCTTGTCAAAAATGCATTGACCCACAACTAAGCATATCGATGAGCAATTAATTTATAGCCAGTTTGTGTGAAGCTGGAATGTAACCTTCTTTACATCATCTAGTATTTTGGCAGTGCTTGCTGCATGCATAGCTAATGCATTGGCAATGCAATTGGAAGTTCATATTGGTGTTCCACTCAGTTTGTATTCCAATGGGTCCAAAACTTGAAGCAGCACCTCTAGGGGCTGCCTCAAAATCTTGATTGTGATAAAACTGATTGTGTATCTTATTGTCTTTACAGTTGTGTCACACCTATTGCCCTGAATGGAACCAGCTGAGCGCAGTCTTGATGACAAGTACTCATTGCAGCTTCCCTTCAAATCAACAAGTTGAATGTCTACTTGGCTACATTTGCAGACCGCAAGATGTTAAAGGCGATGTTACGTTTTCTGAAACAACGGTGCACTTTGTCTGTGTTCTTGAATGGCTTACCTTCAGTTGTGGTGAGAGTCTCATCTTATCATTATAGAATTAATTATCTTCTGCTCTGTACTGTCAAATTGAGGGAGTCATTGGCACTTCTTCTGCTTGTCTGGGAGGTTTTTACTCTTGAGTGAAGACAGGATAAGTTGTACTGTAGAAGTAGTAATCATTCCAAATTTTGTGAGTGCAATTCTTTGCAACTTTACAAAGTCTCACAAAATACTGTTGTTGAAGTAGGAAAACAAATGCCAAAGGCCAAAGTTTTCAGATGATGAGGTTGCAGAAAGGGAACAATAGCACTGATTGCATTTGGCTCACACTCAGACACTTTGTCTATTTACACATTTTCACAATGTTTGTATTAAGTCAGGTTTCGACCTACCTCACTCTGTTTCTGTGTTTTAGGTCTCTGCTTGACAATCGTGAGTGTCAGAAAAGTAAACGTCGAGAGTAGTGTTGTAAGAAAAAGCTTTCTGTTCAGTTTTTTTTCTTTTGAGTTCTACACTTATAGCTTTTCGACATTAGTTCTCAGTTGCTGGGTGATGTTTTTTAATATTTTGGAGTTCTGACACATTTACAAAAGCTTCGTAGCACAGCCACATGAGACACAAATAGCAAAATTAAAGTCCCACAAAAATATTGCCACAGTGTCTTGCTGTTGGAAATTGGGAAATGTGAAGGTGTCACTACACAATGCAAAAAGTGCTAGTGATGTAATTTAGAAATGTATGGGAGAAGGATTTTAGATTTCAGTTTTGTGTTGGCATCATGGGGTTGAGACCTTCCAGTCTCACCACCTTCTTCTTGCGTTAGAAGCCTGCGCCGAGTAGTGGAGATGACCTTGGAGTAGCAGTGTTCTCGGAGGCTTTGGCAGGTAGCGTCTCCAATGCTGTCACAGCCCTCGTAACTCGAAATAGAATATCTCTCACTTCTGCATCAGATTTGGAAGCAACATATTGCATGGTTATTTTTTGAAAAATGAAGATAGCAGAAAGGACACAGAGAAAGCATGCTAGCTGGTATTGACAAACGTCTATAATTAACCGTGAGAATGATGAGGGAACGGAGAAAGAATTCATGTCAAGAAGATTGTTGTCTTGTCATTTTTTCTGTTCCATCAGTCTGAAGATTGCAATGACATCAGTTAGAATTTTTGTGTATAGTGCCACATTGAAGCCATAAAATTAACAACTTTTATGTTACAGTAGTTGTAATCAAAATTGGTTCCCATTTAGCCTTGGTTGGAGACAACAGTTCTTGGAGCCTGAAGAGGGTACGTCGTCTAATGGGTGCTTCGGTGCCGGTGTATTCCGCCTTCGACAGTCTGGGCAGTTATTTGTGCATGGCCTCGGAGAAGGAGTTCAGCTTCGTGTTTGATTCTTGCAAACCTGAGGTTGGTCACGAAGTGGAAGATGCTGCCACCAAAGGTAGGTGCTTGGGTAATCCTCTCTCAGAGTTCTTACTGTATTGTCTGGCTGTTATTTGAGACAATGTATTCCTTTTCTCATTCTTAGTCAAGGAACCACCTGCTTATTCATTCACTCAAACTGGAGAAAAAGTAACAGTTCTCTTCAAGATACCAGAAGTGCTTAAAAAGAAAAGAGTGAAGGTTACATTCTGTACAACAGCGATAGAAATACTCATCGATGAGAAGCCCGTGCTCAAAGGGGATTTTCCTCATGCCATCGATGGGGAAGTCGAATGGGCTGTGCATGAGAAACTGTAAGTTTGACCTCTTTAGCAATGTTGATTATAAGTTTGCCTCAGGCAAACTGTTAATTGCAACATGAACTATGAAGAAAAATCCAAAAATCTGGTTGCAAGATTGTACTCTTTCCCTACCATGTATAATATTACAGAAGTCAGCATATCAGATAAACTTTTCAGCAAGTCTGCTGTTCAAAACTTCTGCCTGCTTAAACACATTCTCTGAGGCAGGGAACATGTCACCTAATGCTTTCTTAAGATACAGCAAAAATATTGCAGGCTTACAGTGTATCTGACCAAAGCTGAAACTGGTGTAGTCTGGAAAGAAGTGATAAAAGGGGATGCCAGAGGGGAAGAGGTGTTTGACCCTGGTTTCGTGGAAGAGGTTCATGCTCGATTAGCTCATCTCACGTCTAGTGGCGAGGTACTATTGAAATTTCTGTGTGTGTTTCTGCAAGCTACTATTGCAAGTGTGAAATCTGTCTTTTACTGACTTTTTTTTTTTATCCTGGGCAGGCAAAAGAAATGGAAAAGCCACCATACAACTACCAGGAGCTAGATGAATGTGACGACACTGTAGAATCTTTTTCCTTTATACGACTTTGTGGGGAATCTCACAGAGCAACCCATCAGGTACTGTGCTACCCATGATTAGTGTAAGACAATCGTTTTAAGCTTTTTAAGGCTAGTTTTTTTTTTTTTTTTTTTTGTACTGTGTTAAGGAAGATGCAATATTGCTTTCTTCTGACTAGCTTTCAATTAAGGGATCTGGCAGAAAATACTGTAGTCCCTGCTGGCATTGCAGCAGAAAAATGGTCCTGAAAAATTTTGTTTAGCTGAACACAGCTTCACGATGTAACAGTGTATGTTGTTGAGATTCAATCGAGAAAAGTGAGGCACCCATGCAGAACTCTGGTTTGCTAATGAAGAACGGAAGCTGACGATGCTGAATGCCAGAAACTAGATTTTCAAGACCTCTCGGGACAATGACTGTGAAGGAAGTGGGGAGCGGGACTCAGGTTGACTGTTGACTGTAACAAGTTGCTCAACCGTTGATTTCTTTGGCACAAAGGAGAGAAAGCTTCCTACTGTGAGTGCGAAGGGCCTGATAGTTATTGTTGTGTGGGAACGTTGACTTCCTGCTTGGAAATGGTAGCCTGCTCTGTTCAGCTTCAAGTAGGAACCAAAAAGGGCCTTAAGGACTCCAAGAAGTGCCATACACCTGTATGGACAAATGGAAGACTGCAGATTCCTCCAAATAGCTTCAACAACTTTGCTACTGTGCTGCTTATGTATTTAGCAGTATTCTTTGGAGACAACCTGTGGTTGTGTAACATCATACTGACAGCCCTACTATCACGAAATAGAGAGATAAAAATTAAAATGAAAGAATGGCATAGATGCATGCAAGCTGGTGAATTAACTGCATGTGAGAAACAATGCCTGAGATTGGGCAAACACTAAGAAATGAACACAGAGACAGCTCAAACCAGCAAAGTACAAACGTTTAATCAAGTCATATAACTAATCGATAAATAATCAATCATTAAAATATTCACTTAAATTACATGTTCATTGAATAGTAAATGTCAGTCAATTGAATTCACTATCAACCAGTCAAATATAGTTCTGCCAATTGTCAGGATGACTCCATGCAAAAAAAAAAAGTCACTGAAATGTTCTATAAATGTTTACAGGTCAAGTACGGCTAAGAGCAGATCGCTGAAAATAGTATGCCATCACAATGTAAACTTATCACTGAGCCATGTAGTTAATGGTTAGTATTTAGGGGTGTGTTTTCTTATATTCATGACTAGGTCAACCTGAGCGGGCATCAGTGGCTGTTCAAAGTACAAACGTCACCAGATTTACTTCCTGCCCTCTGCTTACGCCATGATGTAGATGGGCTGATCTGGCAACCTAAGAACGTTGCTACAGATGGCGACGATGACTCATTTCGGATCGAGCACGTTGCTACCTTTCATGCATTTGGATATGTTCAAGCGTCGAAACAGGATCGGAAATATGAGGTTAGACTCACCATTTAGGATATTTATGACAGCCATTTTACAATGACGATGAAGCAGTTAGTATTTGACTAATTGTACCATTAAAACCTTCAGAGTGTGTGACAAATAATCAGTATTTTTTTTTTTTATTTCAGCTGGGATCACCTGATTTTAGCTTTGCTGCCATTTGTGATTCTGTGCGTCACGTCTATCTGTATCGGCAGCCGGAGTCTCTGAGCAGTTCATTAGAGTTGCGCAACCGTAAAACAGGCAAGGATATCTTCACCATTGCTAAGCAGCACGTCGTAAGCCTCGAGCAGTGTGATGCTATTCTGGGCATGGTGACGAGCCCTCAGTGTGTTTTTGTGCTAAGTCCTAATACTGTCTATGCAATTAAAGTGTCCACTTCATGATTTGTATGTATTTGATGAACAGCTTCATGTAACATTGTCCATTCATTAAACCTTTAGGGCGTGCCCTAAAAATGTGGGATGTAACATTTTTCGAAAAGAATATTTCATAGAGGAGAAAACAGAAAAATACAGAAGATATTAAAATGGAGATGTCGTGTATTAGTCTGAAGCAGCGGTCGTGCTACAACTACTCTTGCATGTCTTCTCTTCATTTACTTGAAATATATGAAAATTGTTTAGCATTATGAGTATACAGGTCGTTTAACTGAAATAAGAGGCCATTACAACACAGCAGCAGAAAAAGTGAAACAAAAAAGTGTGTTGAGATATTACATTTCCCAAAGGCTGTAGCTTCAGCATAGTCTTAATTTCTTTTATTTACTATTATTACTATAAAGATAGTTGGGAACTCGTATACCTGCAAGATCATATATGCAGTCTGCAAAAACGGATTTGCTGTTCGATTCAATGAGTTTTTTTTTTTTTTAACTAAAATTGTTTTCAGTAAAAAAAAAAAACACCCACACACACGTAGACTGAAGGCACAGCCTTTTTGTAAATATAGTACCCTAACGCATTCTCCTTATTTACATTACTTTGCTGCGGTGTCGCAGTGGTCCTTGTTTCACATAAATGACCTGTATTCTCCTCTTCACGTATTCTCCTTTGTATATTCATATATTTGTAGATGAAATCCTTGTTCTTTCACTGTTATGAATAAATTTTTTATACTTTAATGTCTTTGTGGTAAATCACAGTGACAGTTTTTGGGAGTTGGTGCTAAGACAATGTGTGAACATGTGAACAAAGACTGATATCTAGTAAGAAGTAGCCCCATGTTACATTTATCCAGTGTACCCCCATCAGGGTTGTGGCAGAGTCTTTTGTACCGCACTGAACAAAATAGACTTGTTGCAACCACATGCAGCAGAACATCTGTGTTCAGGTTGCCATGGGGGAGTAATGAGAAGGAAGAATGAAGAAAAAAAAAAGGCCAGGCTAAGTGAACATGGTTGTGTTTCCTCCTCCTCGTCTTCAGTAACATTTCTATTGGAGAACACAGCTCGGCATACACCACTTCCTAGGCTCAGCTGAATTACCCAGCATGGACAGAAATCAGCGCTTCAGTCGTTTGTTCGATCCATTGTTCCGGCATTCCGCCACAGAAGTGCTGTATGCTGCCAGTCCTTCCCTCCCCTGTACCACCATCATCGCCCCCTTCCATTTTACTGTCCCTGGTGCAGCCAGACACCATTTATTGCACCTTCCCCTCATCCCCATGTTATTAGGTGGTACAGGTTAAAACCACTCTGATGAAACATAGACATTGGTAAATACTTGATTCTTAACTGTAAAGGTAAATGCATAGAGCACGACACACGAATGACCAAGGATGCAACCCTTAACAACTGGCCTGAAAATTCTAGAAAAAAAAAAGAATGATAACTAATAATGGTCCTTCCACGAGGCACGAAAAGTGCCCCAAGGATGTACAGCGCGCGGCAGTGCGGTCATTCGCAGTTGTGTTTAGTGCGTGGCAGGACATGACAGTGAGAGGGAGATTAAAAAAACAAGCGAATTTGTGGCATGCATTCATACCAAAAAATCTGGGATTAGGAAAACAAGTAGATGCACACAAGCAAGGTCCTTGTTTTCCTAGTCTCATTTTTTTCTTTTGGGACTTTGTCACGTGGCACGGTTTGCATTCCGCTGTTTTTGTGTAGGGAAGAAAAAAAGTAAGGTTGTCTAAATCGCCTTACTCACATCTGTCTTATGACATCCTACAAACTGACAAACGCTACACAAACCGATATTTTATAAATCAGAAAATTCAAATTAGTTAATAAGTCGTAATGAAATACGTAAACACCTTAGGCAGCTCGATTAACACGACTGTCAACACCATGCATTTTTTTCTTTGTTTAGACATGTAGTGCCTTGGATTAAGTTAGGTGGAACACTGTAGTACCATTTATTTTCATGACTTCAATGTTATCAAGGTGGTCCAAGGTGAAGAGCATAATGCTAGTGATGCAGCTAGGTTAAAATTAGCTTGTGCTACACCTGGTTTATGTTAATATATATATATATTATATTATTAAGCAAATAGAAAAATGAAGCGCGGACAGCAGTAGTGCGGGAGTAATAGAAAAATATTTATTAGGGGTAGCCTGAGGAAATTAACGGTCGACGTTTCGACGGCGGCGCCGTCTTCGTCAGGATTAAATTGTCCCTTAGAGGGTGGGAACCTTTTAAAGGACTTCCCGATGACGTCATAGTCGGGTTAGGCGCACCATCTGGTGGTTGTTCTGGATGACTTTGTCAGGGAGATTCATGAAAGGTCGATGTCGGTAATGTCATGGTAGGGTCATGGGAGGTCAT
>JARGYV010107116.1:0-26535 GCA_029532675.1 Ornithodoros moubata | reverse complement strand
AAAAAAACAACGATTTCCACGAGGATCCATCATACGTTCACACCATATGCCACTGCATACATTTTCACTTTCTGCAGAGATATTTCTGCCCCTCATTATGTCGAGGCCATGAACCCTGTTGTCCCTATGGATCGCATCCATGGCGTCTCGTGCAAGGCCGGCCACTGCGCTCAATTACTGCCGGCACCCCTCTAATTCGTAAGGGCGGCGCCACTGTACCGCTGGAATGTACGGCTCTCCGTCAAGCCCAGTAGCTGTGGCTGCCGTTCGTAGGATGGTAAGGGCACGTCGGACTGGGGATAAAAAATTACTCTAAGGGAGAAAAGCATTGTCTCGCGCCGTTTGCCTCGTTACCCTTCTCTCCCTAAAATGGGCTTCTTCTCTCTCCTCTGGGTTTGTATTTGTGTCTGTTGGGGGCAAAGCGTTGTATGGCCTTGCATTCCTGTTTTCACCGTTTCACACTTAGCGCCGTGTGGAGGCGCCTCCGTAGCAATGCTGTTTCCAGCCGTCCAACGCCGTTTTCCGCGAGATCGGACAAGTTCACCTGTAGTTACGTTAGTTACGTGTTGCACGCCGGGAAACGCCTTTTGCTTTTTCTTTGTACTTTTACACAGATTGTCCCACGTAACGATCTCCCCTTGGCATGGCCGTCACCTGTTACTCGCAATTTCTATGCTATACGACAAAATTGTTAATTTGGTCTCTACTAACTGTAACGTACTTTAGATTGAGGAGACAACAAAGGCATCTTTGTACTCGTTCTGATTTTTGCCATCTCCGGTAAAACGAAAGAGAACGAAACTATAAAAATAAATAAATGAAATCAAATAAAGAATGCGCATTACAGTTCGTCGATGTAGACGTCCGGTTAATTCACACTTCTCTTTCCCTGATAAACAATTGAAGGAGAAACAAGAAAAAAAAAAAAAAGCTCACGGGACTTGGTCTTCGCAAGGAGTTCGAGGGCGACTTCGCAGGTTGTTGTCACAGTAATCAATAAATAACGAAGTAGATCAGTGTCGATCTCGTAAGCGGTTTCAACAAAGTAATATTTCTTTTTTCTTTTTTTTACGAAGGTACCCAAGAGAGGAATAAATGCATTAGCCTGGCCCCCTCGGCCTCCATGCTGTCAGATTCCTGCTTAGCCACAGGCAAGTGCATCGTTTGAGCGTAAAAAGATACAGGTTTCGATCCCGCACCGTCGTGGGAACGGCGTATACAACTCCAGAGGGGACACACACACAGATCACGTGCGCGGAAGATCCGACATAAATCAGGGGAGCGGAGGTGTTGCTCTACCGCTGGCTTCTGTGCATTTTACAATGGTCCAAACAATACTTCCTACTTTCCTTCTTCTTATTCTTCTGGAAACGAGGCGAAATCGCCTTAGAAATTCGCGCTTCCAAAATCACTACACTGTTGGTGGACATCAACTATGGGAATAATATCGTTATTCCGTTGCCGTTCATGTTCTTTCTTCCTGTTTTTGTTTTCTGCGCGTAAGGTACCTGCAGGCCGCAAAACCCTTGCGGTGTAAAGCGGTGCAAAACAGAATATGTAGAAAAGTTTTATAAAGCGAGATAGCCGAGAACTATATATAGCAGACTGTCGGGAAATCTCGTTTGCAAGTCAAGTCACCGTCAGTCTGGTCTGTTAGTGGAATTTGATACCCGTGAAAAAGAAACCGAAAAATGTCGCTAGTTTTCCTGTGTTAGCCGTTCGCATATCAGAGGGAACAGCAAGGGAGCGTATTTTCAGTGCGCCAGTGTTTTTAAGTACCGCTCCAGTCGTTCCCCTTGATCTGCTGATAAGCTTATATCATCTGCTTATACCCGCAAGCCCATATTCCTATACCACTGAGGATTTGCAAGTGGACGAGTTGAGTACGGGTTGGTTGACTGCATACCACGCGAACTCGTATTTCTCTAGTGCTCGTATACTTCCCTCGAACTACCAACTATCGCCTTCTGATGCAATATGCTCGTCTTCGTGAATGCTACTGGCAATACTGTAGTTCTTCTTCTCCTTATGTCCTTCTGACATGCGAGACACATGTCACATGCACTCGAGTGTCGTATGTCACGGGCTTGAAAAGAGGAACACTAGCTCAAATTAGAGATAACAGGGCATGCATGCACCTCTCCCACTACCACTAAATATTATTTATTGACTTAGGGTCGTAAACACAATAAATGCCATTGCCATGCAAACGAGTGAAATTCCTCCATGTGCTCCTCAGTATTTGTTTGGACATCGGAATCTACGTGCCAGCCTGCTATCTATAATGTTCAATCTCTCTCTCTCTCCCCTCCAACGTGCACCAAGTTCACCGACAACAATGGGATCCTCCTGCTTGAAAACCTTGTTCACTGTAAACCCTCATTAACGGCTCACAAGGTGATAATTATTGGATCGCCGGTCCTTCACATTCTTCCACGACACTTTCGCCTTCGATCCCAATAAGTTATTGGCAGCATTGCAGTGCCTCCTCTAAATAGGCCGTGTTCAGAATCCGGTAACGTTCACAAGGAGAGGCACGCTTCGCATCGAATATCAATAATGCAAGGCGGATGACATAATAACAGGGCACCGGCGACAATGTCACGGACACGTGAGTTTCTAATTACGCCCATTTTAGCTTCGAGCTTTGTCTGTAATTAAAAAAAGAAGGCATTTACTTTTATGCGTGGAATGTGCACGTGTCTTTTGCAGGCAAGGTTTCCTGCAAGGTACAAGAAGCGTTCTTTTCTTATGCAATTCTACGTGCACTTTTGCAAAGTAAAAATATCAACTGCTTGTTCGCCCGGTCAGGACCACGACCTGGGTGGGAGTTGCCGCGAAGCTGTCGCGTCCTTCTTTTTTTCTCTTTTATTTTATGTAATTTGCTCTATGATCAGAATAATATTGCCTACAATATTTTGTGTCTTGATTCAAGCTGTCCTCAAGTTTCCTCAAGTGTAAAAAAAATTAAGAGTCACGTGACAGATTTTCACACAAAGCCGTGTCATAAACCACATGGATGATTGAAAGCCGTTGATCACAACTTTGCACGGTATGCACCATCATCTCCATGTACTTATAGTTTATTTTCTTCTCACAATCCAATCCTCGGGCGCCCGTCAATAAAACTTTAGGAAGGTTAGTGTCCGAGACGGGCATGAAGCGTTATGAGATATGCCCTATAAGGTGATAACTATATTTCAATATCTCACCTTACACGGCACTGAAGGCGGTAACGGAAGGAAAAGGGAAAAGAAAAGAGAGCAGGCTAACTGAATACACACATGTAGACGCCAATTATACGATTCAGAATGAATCCGTTGATGCGCACAAGCAAAGCATTCATGAGAGAACCTTCCGCGGTTATAGCAGTACCAAGTAATCGCCATCACAAAGGTCGGCCATCTTATGCGCGATCTCATGCGTGAGACTCAATGGAAACGGTGATTGTGAATGGAAGTGGCGAAGCAGGTGCGCTCCACGTGCATTAAAATACGCTCGTCTCCCTAAGGGACAATGCCTGCAAAGTGCTCATCCGGTTCTATTACGGGAAACAGTGCAAGAGGACAACGTCGTCGCATAAAGCGTGCGTGATGAAAGAATGGTGAGAGTGATATGGTCACTCGATTTGCTCAAAAAACAGAAAGCGCTATCAAGTTTCATTGTATTTAATTCCTCGATTCACCTATCTGACGAGATAGCTGAGTGATTAGCCCGCCAGGACGGCCACCGGATTATCATACACTCTGTATTGTTAAGCTTTTAATGTTCTAAACATAAGCGCAACAGACTCCACGGTAAGAAACATTCGTCTTCGCTTACTTAGTGTCGAAAGGCCTCGGGTGGTCGTGGCGGCGAAGGTGCCCATTGCCTTTTCCACGTACTGAATGTTCTCAACTCTCATGCCTTTTTAAACGGCAATTTTTTGTGCAGTTGATAAATACCATTTATGTACAGCATACATGTACAGTATTGATAAAATGCAACAGCCACAAGATATACAGACTTCTTTCCTATACCCTCTGCACTGGTTTGTACATAGAAAAAAAGCTGCATGAGACAGGCATCTGCGTGCTTCTTTTGGTATTTGTGTTCATAGCATTCACCATGATAAAAGCACAGGCCTTTCTCTTACAGAATATGACACGAACTGAACCTGCTGATTATGAAAGGGTAAACTTAGGAAGCGACGACACCTGATGAAGTACCTCCCCAAATGTGTTTACAACAGAAGGCTAATGCACTCAGCTCGCAGTTCTATTTGCCCTAAGAGCCCGTAACCCCAGGGGTACAGCCTCATCCATCATTTTCCTTGTATGCTCTGCTAAAGTGTAACGCACAGTCTTGTGAGCGTGTCATCAACTTCAAAGGCAACGACTGTTCCTCAGGACATGACGTTGACAGCCCACGGCCAAAGGGACCGGCCGAAGCAGTCATCAAACGATAACTCTGCACACCTTAGGAAGCCGCACAGAAAACACAAGTCAGGCACTGTATACTTGACCTCAGCAGGGAAAGAAAGGCACTTGAACTAATCCTATCCTCATCGATCACACAGAGAAAGGCTACCCGCTATCCCTCGAAGTCACAACTGGACAATTGACTGAAACGTCAACAAGAGGCTGTGGACAACGGGTGCCAAATAGTTTTACAAGGACGAGCAGCCGCCAAAGGCAGAGCGGGGACCTTCGGGTGCCCCGCAATGCCCCCAAGCGTCGTCAAGGGACGCCGACGTTAAGAGCCCGCTAAATGCCACAGAAAAGCGAAGAAGGAAAAATAAGGATCTTTTACAGATTTTCGCGTCTCAGATGGGAGAGGAAATTCATCACCGGTGATACGTCTTGTGGTGACGGGCCGTCACCAGGACCCGACGCTATGTAGCCACGGCCGTGAGAACCAGGGGACGAATGTTGGTCCTTCCAGATGGATACGTCTCGTGGGTGATGAAGACAAAAGTTGGGAGGAACGCGTCGTGTTGGGTCTCTCATCTGGTAGAATGATTGAAAGACTTGATGAAGAGATGAGGCTACACGAACAGGGTTCATTTGCAGGTGGGAGTAATTGGCGACGTCGTTCGTCAATGTCATACAATGTACTTGTGGGAACACATTCATTTAGGCCTTTACCTGGTCGTGAGTACAGTGTGCAAGCAGAGAAGTGGACACCTGATGTGTGTATATGAACGATACTGCAACAAAGAGTTCCAAACATCAACAGCGCCTCAGAAGGCGCTGTACCTTCCGTCGTTCTGAGAATAGTATATACTTTGCACATGTATACACCAGTGCATGCTCTACAACACGTCATCCGCAGTGAACTGAACAAACCATGCGCGATAGCGCGGATATCCATACTGCAGGCATTCTAGTGCCCGCAGTGCTGACCTCAGCTGATCTAAACTAAAATTCAACATTTTGCCACGCTCACCTATAAACCTTCATGCGATGCTGTTCGACTGTTCGATGTAGTGTCAGTTTACAACGTGACGTTCCATGGTACTTGCAGGGGCTACTAACTCCTAGCATGTACGTATAACCCTTTTGTATCTTTACTTTTCGCTTGACATGGATAGGAGCAGCCAGCAGCGGAAAATAGGGCTACATGCAAAACAGTACGTAGATCAGCTGTCATGTGCGTGGTAAACGCAATGGGAATGCAGGCGACAACAGCTGATTCCCTACTATTACGACGTTGTTTTTATTTTTTTATCAATATTGACATGAATCAATCTTTTTTGCAATCTTTCGTACCAGAAAGATGACCCCCGCATCATTCAGAGAGCAAACAACGCCATGTCGCTAGCACAAGGCACAGCGCACAGAGTCCGCAACCGAACTTACAGCCTACAAAAAAGTGTCTGCGGCATACCGAAAGCACGCCTCTTCACACGCCTCTGCAGCCTTTCTCACTCCACAAGCACCAGCCTCTAAGATCTGGAACATCGTCAAGTTGTAGGAGGGCACTGTTGTGTTCCAACCTTAAGGTATGAACCAACCTGCCTGTTCCTCTGGCGCAGGCGGCGGCAGTAAGTCAACAGGCATGGTGAAAAACACATGACCACTTGCAGTACAAGACCTAGCCTCCAACAACACGCTGGCTGAGATGGCCGAGCTGTATGCAGACACACGCGGTGGCGGAGGGCATCTCGCAGGCGCTTCAGCAGCAGGAGAGGCGTCTTGTTGGTCGATTGGAACAGGCAGCACGTTTCTAACATGTTCTTAACGTAGAGGGTGAGAGGACAACAGGCCGACGTCCCGTTCACCAGGTAATGCACCACCGCATTGCCTGGTGGTCCCCGCCGTATCGATATCTCTCATTTTCTCTCTATCTATATCGATAAACCATCGACAACTTATTGCGGAGCCTCGTATATCCTTTAGTGGCAGAGCCACAAGGGAACTGTTTATTGGTACGTGCCAAGTCCCCGACAGCAGGCGATGAGTGTCGTGTCTGTCTCACAATATGTTGATCGTGTGCATCGATAGTCCGCTCAGAATATTGATTATCACTTATATTGAGTTTTTCGATGTTTTTGCACCTCTACTATATGCAAATGCTGGGAAATTGATGACCTAACGCGAACAGTTCAGTGACGGTGACATCCCCAGAGTAAAGCCTACCTAATGAGCCACAGATCAAATTACGTCTACCGGCTTTCCTTAAAAGTGATGGGTCCTACGACCGTGCCAATGAACGTGAAAGGACAGGAACGTCTCTCGCATGATGCCAAGGAAAACAGCTGCTGGGGCCCCGTCCGTCAGGATAATCGCTTCCGAGAGGAGCGACGAACTGACGATGAAAATATGAACCCCTTTCCTTTCACCCCCGAAATAAATGCCCGCCGATCCCTTCCATGTGCTCTCATGTTCCACAAACAATAACAGTGCCCAAGCAAACGTCCCCCATTCGTCATCTTTATGTGCTCGTATAAACTACGCGAACAATGACAAGCAGCCGCTATTGGTGTCAGGCCCCAGTACATGGTCCGCTATACTTATTAAGACAACCTTTGAATTTTATTAATGTGTGGTAATTGCCTGAATCATGTGTTTCGAAGCGATGTGCTGCCCAGCAAGCATAAACTCCTCTTCTGTTGTTAAATGTTGGGCTTTTTCTCTGAAACATGTCCATTACGTTACATGACTTGCATCTCCCCTAACATTCCGATCATTGCGAGCAAAATATACTTGTTTTGCTGAAGGTTATTTCAAACTTGGTTTTCGAGGATTCTAACCCTCACAGCACCGACATTATAGTGACAACTGAATCTTTTGCTAAATTAGCATTCAATATGTCATACTAATAGCGGTGTTTCGTGCTCGTTTTTGTCCAACGGGTCATCATTCCAAGTGGCACTGGTAAGGCTCCATTTTTCATTTCTTGCACGCCCAATGGAGCACATGGTCCGTCAAGTGCTGATCATTTCCGCATCCGATGACGCTAGTGATCGGCTATGACGCTCCCACTCACATACACACACATCGGATGACACGTCAGAGTTCCACTTTACGCTAAAAATAGTGCGGTTGGAATTCCGAGAACTCTGCGCCCGGAAATATGCTTGGCGTGAAGTGTCGTCGAATAACTTCTGCGCCCAGTTTTGGGAATAGATTTGGGAATAGAGCGCATAGTTTTGAGAATAACGCAGTTGGAGAGAGTCACATGATTTGTAAATGTCGATTGAAACGATTTTTCCCAAGCACAGCACTTTTGGATGACGACAAACAGAGGCAAGCATGCAGCATTCGACGCTTGCAACTTACGACGCTGACTCGACTCGCTTAAAAGTCGTGGGGCCCCGTCTTGAACTTCACCATGCAGGTGTATTAGAAATGGGCGATGGAGATGTCGGTCCCGTCTGAGACAAGCTAGTGCAGTATATATGTTCAATGGTGTAATTTTTGTGTGGGCCTCGATGTACGCGGCCCTCCCATTTACTCCCTAAAATATATAACCACAGAGCGCAAGGCAGTGGTGTCATGTCCGCACCCTCGACAGCTTTAATCACAGCTGTGGTCAGACGATCAGAAAGCTGTGACGGTGATGCTATCCATACACTGTACAGCCGCTACCAGCTACGAAAACAGGACTTCCAAACAGAATCCGAGGAGTAAGAAGAACGAAAGAAAGCGGGCCAGGACCAGGCGGCAGCACCAACGCGTAAATAAGTTCCACGGGAAACAAAGATGGCCCTGAGCTTAAAAAAAAAAGCGTGAAAGACAGCCCAAAAGACCACACCGCACGCCTGTGCACAAACATCTTGACACAGCCTATTACAACTTGAAAGATTCCGGCACGCGTTCCTTTTGCAGAAGCCATCATGAAGACGTTCACAAAGACAGCAGCCGAGATGCCGCGTGCCAGACGTCGCACACATTCACGAGTCGCTAGTTGAAGACAATCCCAGAGGACTTCACCGAAAGAGGCAACTCTCGAAGTCTCATAAATTATGGCATTGTTACCAATGGCCGTAAGACAAGTAGCCATACCTACCCAGTTTGTACTTCCCCAAGTGGTTCTATTGTACCTATCTCATAACAATAGCGAAGGCCATGCATACGTTTCTACCAGGAGACGAACACGGTTGTTTGAAATGAATCTCCTCAGGCGGTGCAACAACGGAAGGCATTTGACTCCGACTGAATGGAACGCGGCGGCGACATGAAAGTTGTCTGTTGTGAGGATGTTTGCAGACGATAATTGAACATGTTTCTTAAAAAAGAAAAAAGAAAGAACTTCTCAGTGATTTTTACATTGTCCGCATTCACTGATTCACTTTACATATGGAAAACGATCAGGTATGGTAATACCATAATAAATAGTTATGTCATAAAAAAAAATTTGCTATCTGATAAACAAAGAAACAAAAGCAATGACAAGAAGACTTTCTAGGTTTAACTAGGTAATTTCTGATTGGCCAGTCTTCAAATTCTACTTCGGAAGTCATTGGAATAACTGAGCATCTTTTATTACAGGATTTAAATTCGATCAAAGCCACGAATCAGAACGGCGCAAGAAACACGAACATGTCTTTGAACGACTCGTGTAATAGACTTGAGGCTGCCCTCCATTTTGTCGAGAGTGGCCTTCGTGATGCGAGGCCTCTTTGGACGAGAAGCATCAAGCTGTTTCCGCGAGAATCACTAAGCCTAATGGCGTCTAATTGCATCCTCCAGTCTTTATAGACTTTCACAATAGGGGAGAGACACGAAGAGCGTAAGAGGCGCAAGCTGGGAAGGAAGATCATTGCCTGACCTTTGCATCTGCGACTCGCTGTGAAGTTCTTCGTCTCAATGGAAAGAAGAATGAACTGATAAGGAAAATGGCACACCGCAGACTTGTTTTTGACTGTAATACAGATAGTTCCGGTGACGTGGTTTCGTATACAATTAACGTGGGCCATATTAGCGATGAATGCAGCGCCGTTGCCTCACTTGATTGCATGGGATCGAGAACTCGTTGAAATCAAAAGTTTGCAGAAGAAAGACAAGACCTCAGCAAGGATATCGCGTCAAAGCTAAAATAAGCAGACTGCCATGCCAGGCGTCTCCATTAGAGATCAATAGGTTGACATCCCAGAAGAATTAAAAGGCACACAGACAACAACAGTGGCGTCGTCATTTTTCTTGCAGCCCAACACAAGGGAATGCGTTCACACAACGGGGTCTGTATTTCATATCCTTGTCTTTCTGCGTCTTATCAAAATAGGCGTTTTCCTTCCTCAAATCGTAATGCACCAGGAAGTGCCAACATGTGCAATGCAGGAAGCTTATAAGAATATATTATGTGCAAAGGAAGTCATGCCTTTCAGAGGAAGGTCAGTCATTCCAGATCATGCTTGTCGACAGGTTTCCATTCATTATCCCTTCCGATTAATTTAGGAGTATTACGGGTGTCAAACTGTTGCCAGGAGATTCTGGGGTATGGTGTTTTCAAAACAGGGGAGTCAGTGTCATGTCATTGCACATAGGGGGACTGTAAAAAAAGAATAAAAGAAACTCTTCAGAATGTACATCGTTTCCTGTTAAAATTAAATGAAAGCTCGTACTAGACAGCGGCAGTGTGCACATGGAATCAGAGAAACTACGGCAATTAATTCGAAGGCCGCCAACCAGAACAAGAAGCGTACGCGCGAAACGGGAAAGTGCGCTCGCAATAAATTCTCGTGATAGACCCTCGTTTACTTCGATTTTATCTTCAATAGATTCTTCATACTTCCTGAATGAGTATTTCGCAATAACGCTGCTTCAGAAATATGCATTTCTGCTCAGTTGACATTTTCAGTGGGATATATTATAGCTCGTCCGTACGATGACAATATGGACGACAATTTGCATTGCGTTGCAAGTAACTGGACGATGCGCAGGTAGCAAACGCCAAGGGATCCCAAGAACATTTGGGACAGAGTCACAGCCGACGTTCTGTATCGGAGCCCGTTACTATGCCTTACTAAGGCCTCGCTGCTGCCAAAGGCAACTATCCTGGCTTACAATTCGGGGATCCTTCTCTTTCGAATTTCACCTGTGGCTTTTTTCAGCACTCCTTTCGACAGCTGATATATTCATGTACAGTTTTGATTGACGTCAACCAACCACTGCCAACAAACTTGTTCATACTTCCACACTATAATCTCATTCAATTTCGTCCATTACTCCCTATGAACCAAATCCGTCACACTAGCACGCATGACATAATAGCAATCATCGCTGAACGAAAACGCAAGCAAAATGAATCCTCCCTATCAATCACCGAAAATTCCACGTTTATTCGCCTCGGAGTACTGTGCTCCTTACCTCATGACCTAGACCCAGCACTGCTTCCCACCCCTGGGGTGAAATTCTCTACGTAAGGTGCAATTACGGGAGACGGCGACTGAAACTGCAACGAAAAGGTCCTGTGCGTTTATGGCGCCCCCTTCACGGAGCAGATGAACTGTTATTCGGAAGCCGCGGTAATAATGTGCATTACGGGTAGAGCAGCTTTGTTATTATACGCCTGGCAGCAAGCGAGACAAGAGGGAGAAAACACATGTGACGAGAAGGCTTGCAACTCTGTCAGTAGCACGGGATATCAGTTTACGCTACCGTCACTGAGCCTAGGAAAAAGCCTTGGAACGACGGCAACCTATGAAACGGGGTCAGAAGCTGGAAAAGAAAGGAAAAAGGCCTAACAAAGTGAACCTCGTCGTGTGATCACATTTGGTCATTAAAATCATCAGTTCGTGCTTCTATTTTGCTGATGTCTACATTGACACAAGTCAGTCTCGTCTTCTGTTTATAGGGTTGCGCTGAAGATTCGGAAAAATTAGGCACGAAATAATATCTACATATATTACGCTGATGTATGCTGTTAAAAACCTTGTGTGATATGGCCTTGCCCCTGTTTCTTTAGGTGACTAATGGATGATGTGGTGGTTGCCTGTTAATCACCCCAACCCGCTGCCTTTCCTTCTTCTTCTTTTGCGCAGGAAATACATCTACCGTTCAAACGCCATGGTCATCGCACTTTAGCCAACAGAGCGGACAGACTTCCTCTAAAATGGTTTCGTGTTCCTTCCTCTTTTTCGACTATTGATTATCAGAGGTGTGCACCCAATCGACAGCCGAAGAAGAGCCATGATTCACACAAAATCAATCATGATAGCAAGCGCCCGCTTTCAAAAATGATCTAGACCAATCATCTTCGAAGCTGACCATATATCAAGAACGTCCTCCACAGCTTTATCCCGCGCAGCCACCTTAAAATTACTAGGTTTTCTTTCTCTTCTGATATTCCCCACCGGGCATGGGACCCCGAAATTTCCTGAGACCGTCGTCAATTCTCTCTCGAGAGACGGGTAGACGAAATAACTTGAATCATTGATCTTTCGATCGTTTCCCAACGCGCCCTCGCAGCAACCGCCTTATCTCCATCTCCCCCGCACAAATAATACATGCCTTTCCATTTCCCGAGAGGCGCTGCGTAAAACCACCTCCACAAAGCAACGGGTATCGCTCCCCAATTTGAGAGCAAACTAGATATCACCATGGCCACAGGACGTAATTCACTTACATCGGCTGCCCAATGTGGCAAAGGTATTTTTATATCGCTTTCAGACGTTCCCCCTCAACTCGCAGCTTCTGCAGGTATCTTCAGTCGACTCATCCAGCGATACCGAGAAAGAATCCGGAATGTGCGGTATGCAGAATTCGAATGGGGACTCGATCGAGCGCAGACTGCCCACGGACATCGACACCACGTTGAAAACGAAACAAACACCATGAGGGGTGCTGTCCATTTGATGTCATCCCCGCGGCGTGTGTCGGTGCCCTTCAGGCTGTACTAGGACCACTTGTCTTTCATTCTGAGCTCCTGTTGCTTCGATCAATGGCAAGCTCGTGACTTCCCGTATGAAGTCTTGGGGATGTGGTTTACTTGCGAACTGCTCTCTGTAATACAGGAACGTTGCGAATCCAGACGAACAAACGATGCAACTAAAATCTACCTTCACTGTACTGATATTTCACGTTCTCCCTATTCTTTAACTATATTGAGTCACTTGTGGCGTTAGTTCGCAGATACCGAAAATTACTGCTTAGCAGTCTTTTCGTTCTCTCTCTCTCTCTCTTTTTGCGTGGAATTGTGTTCGTCGCAATTGTGGGTGTCTGTATGAAATCGCGAATTTAAGTAAATTTAAGCAAGGTATTTGTTCCCAATAAGTATCGTCACTGACACAGGGACGCGGTATCGCTGACAGCACCGGCAAGCCACCGACGTCCTAGGTCTGGCAGAACGCAAAAAGACCGCAGAGGATATGCAGGTATACTTTATTACATTGCTTAAATTTATTGGTATTAATCCTATCTTCAAACGGCGCTTCGTTGTGAAGCCATTACGATTTTGAAAAACAAGAATCTCCTCCTAACCCTTGGATTCGATCACATCCAGGAGCGAATGACGGACAATGCGTGCTCAACGAACAAACTTTTCATCTTTCGCGAATTTCAGTTTTCACGTGAATCCCGCCAGTGTGCTTATTAAAACAGATAGAACGCTTCACATGACTCCATCTGCCTCAAAGTGTATGCAGAGGCATGAAGGACTCCCCTGTCAACATAGCGTGATCCTGGCGAGGCTGCAGAGTCAGATGATGACCATTTTGCAGTCGATGACACGACTTCCATCGCGATCCAAGGTTCTTTCTTGGGACCAGCAGGAGGTAGAGACAGACAGCAGAGTGTCAGTCGCTCGCCGGATGTAACGTCCTCCACGTCAGGACGCTACATTCATTCGTTACTTTCATTTACAGTGAAGCACTATTATTGTTCTTCATTTTCTTACGGCTCATTGCCTGTGCATGTGAGAGATGACGCTAGTGGACTCATGGTTATGCAGATGGAATGCTATATGGTAATAAGTCCTGATCTCGCTGAAAGCTATACAGCGGATTAAAGAGACAGTCTCGTACAGAAAGGTCGATTTCGAAAGTGAAACAAGAACCGTTATTACTAACGTAAGACCGCATCGAAAGCCAATCGGCAGAAGCGCAATAGTTTTCGAAAAATTTAACAAAATAGTAGAGAAATCAGATGACGGATGTCACGTGTTTTTATCATCTCCTTCCTTTATTACATAGAAAAACGTCATGGAGTGACGTCAGCTGGAAGTGGCGGAAAATGCGGAGTCTCCCGCCCTTGTGATTGGCTTGTGCGCGCGATCACAGCGTTCGCCTTTCTTGCAGGTGAATGCTCACGCTAAAATTTCAATGAGACCCGCTATGCGATTCAATCATCCGCTATGCGATTCAAATCGCCATTGTCAAAAATGGCACACTGCGAATTCTTTGCGCCAGAAACGCAGCAGATATTACGTTAAACGAACTTCTGCTACATGTACAATCCCGACAGTTATTTTCGTCCAGCCGCGTTCCTTGTGCTGCTGCTGCTACTGCTGTTATGGAGCGTTACATGAATGACCGTCACCAGCTGCCATTACTCACGTTCACGGTCATCTGATGCGTCCGTATCGCTTCACTGAATGTAGCACTGGGCGTCTTTCAGTAGGGTCTTCCTTTCCATTTATTTATTTATTTGTAGCTCTCTCTCTCTCTCTCTTTTTTTTTTACCATCCACAACCGAACGAGGATACATTTTTCCGGCGCATTACACAAGAGTTGATTGTGCGCAGGACAACGGGCGCCCTACGGGACGACAGAGCATGATGCTCGGGAGACAAGTGCTTGGGCATACTTGGTAGGGTACTGTGCCCGTGTACGCCGTTTGCGGTAACCCGGCCACGGGCAGAACAGCTAGTGCCGTGAACCGAAGTCTAGAACGGGAGAAGGTGTGATGCTGATACCAGCAGCTGCCTTCAGCTAAAAGTGGCTCGCTGTCATAATATTTATGAGGTTGAGGCTTCAAGGGCCTGCATTTTAAGTACGCTAGAAACGAATGTTCACGACGACGGCGGGACTACAGCTACCTTTGCAATACTTCACTCCACCTCTGGTTCTTCGCGCAATCCATGTGCCAGCATGCACGTTCAGCCCCAACCGCTGTACACCTTAAAAGATGGTGAGGCCGATCCGAAAGCTAAAAGAAGCAGCTACAGATATGAAATCCTTCATAGCCTCATGAAAAGTCCTTGTAACTGAAACCATCGAAGAGATGCGCTTATCTGTACTGCGATGATGGAGATAGGAGAAAGCTCACAATCGCTTCATTTCCCAATTTCGTATGATTGGTCATTTTCCCCATCCATTAAAGGTGCTAAATATATGCCTATAATTGCCGTCCACTACCGGTTTCTCTCTCAGCCAAGTTTTCCCAGCAACCACGTCTTATCAGTAAATGACGATGTAACAGGAAAGACCGGGACTTCCCTTTGGACAACGCAAATGCTCCTTGAAATGCGTGTCGTCAACGAAAACATGGAAATCCAAGCGCGTCGTCTGCGCCATTGTTTCCCTCTTCTCGTGAGCACGTTCACCGAGCCTTGACAACATCTTTCTTTTCCTGAATGGGACGCTTCCAAATAGAAGAAAGAAGCCCAGCGTCTCCGTCCGCGGCCATAGAGCCACTGACCTTGAACGAACATGCAGAACCAATCGTATAAGCGGTTGTGTGCCTTACGTAATCGGTCAGTTCGATGTATCTGCGATTGCGGCACGGTACTCAGGGAGGCCATATAGGACGCAGACATTGCTGCCGTTCGGATATACGTAGTCGTTTATGACATGGCCCAGTGCAACTGCTAACGCTGCTGTCGGCATCAGCGTAATGTCATAACTTCGATCCAGCTCACGTTTGCCATGCCGGATGGTGCACGACGTTATTTACACAATGTAGGAAAGCATATTGCGGAGTGGGCTTTTATTTTACGTCAATCAGGTGAACTCCGTGATGCTGCAACCAGTTGCTTCAAAGTGTCGCTTTATTCGAAGTTCCGTCAAGTACGAGGAGGTTCCTCTCCTCCTTCAGTTATAGGAACTCCGTCCTTATTCAAATACCATTGTGGTCCTTCTATTATTATGTATTGTTATTATCCTGGAAAGCCCACTCCTGTGAGCGCCGACGGTCAAGCCTTCAATATCGAGCACCAAAACCGAAGTGCCCTGTTTCGCCAGAACCCTGGCTAGATCGTGGCAACCAAACAAGACTGAAGCGGATGCTAGACGTCACCCTCCAATAAGACGTTCCAAACAAATACCGCCATCTCACAAAAAGGCCAACGCCGCCGACCTGAAATCTTGTTGAAGTATCGCTGTGGGATACGTGGTATAAGTCTTGCCGTCAAGACAACATGGACTACTGTCTGCGGCCTTTTCTCGGCTGTGCAAACACTTGTACCGGCCTCACTGCTGCTGCTGGTTATTCCTAACCCTGTCGACAGCAAACACTCGATACGTGCGACCGCGTCTCCTCTGCGTAGAAGTCAAGAGCTGCCTGCCGACTGACGCGTTGATGGCAGAGTGGTTCTGCTCTGATTCAGTACACGTCCGTTTACATGTGGATCGAAGACGTCTACGGCGTCCGTGCTGTTCCCATCGAAGTAACGATGATTCTTATGGCAAACACATGCCTCGAAAGTTTTTCTCGCCTATTGGAACAAATAGGAGTTGTTGTTGCGAGAACTTAACCGCGTAATGTATGTCTTCTGACCATAAAAAAAAAAAAGAGTGAAACCGTAAAAATTACAACTCGCTAAAACATACACATTCAATGTCAAGGTAATAAAAAGGTGTTGCCGAAAAACGAGGACATGGCTTGGTGTTCACCATGGCATCACCAAAGAGACCGAAAACGAGGTACCGCAACTTGAGCTGCTCTATAACAGCGAATCCAAAGTCGTCCTGTCTCCTGAGCTCCCTTAGGTTCTTCATGCGGATGCCGTAAAGAAATCTCACTGCAGCCCAAACCCCACAAAATCTACCGTCCCAGAGAATGACACACTGCGTTGGCAGAACTGTCTCAAGAGCCCGTCGATCCAATCCTCATGTTGTCACGCCACATTGTATACGAGTCGAACGAGTTGATTCTTCCTTTCGCAAGGGTTGCACATCGTTTGCATTGGCTTCAGCACCGACGATATCTGCACGAGGAAAACCGTCCTGTCAAATGTCAAAAGGGAGCCACGTAAACACACGTCTCTCCGTAACACGAAGAAAGGAACGCGTAAACACGTGACCCATTTTTCTCATGTCTATTTGTCAGGCTCGGGCTTTAGTTTGGCCTTCGATGCTCACTTGCCAGATGCCTTGCAAGACGTCGACCAGGAAACACAATCCACTTCCCGGTTATGAGGAACATATAGATCGTATTGTTTTCTTTTAAAGATGTTAATCACCTTTAACTGTGTGAAGCAATCAGTGCAGTAGACCCTCTTCTTGTTTCTTTCAAGACAGGAGAGAGATGATAAAGGTGGGTTTTTATTCACTGAAGTCTGGTATCCAGTCTCAGCCATCTCAAAAAGAATAATTAAAAAAGTCCACATAAAATTTAGAATTTCAGAGTCTTCTAGAAGTGGTGTCATTGCAGTCTCATATAGTAACTATATAAAATAATGTTTTTCTATGCGATGTGGAAGCGCTACAGATTCAATTAGAAGTTATGGGAACTGCGACGTCACTGGAGACGCTGTCTACCAGAGCTTCAGGCAACACTGCTAGTCTAAGGACAATTTGCGCACCTTAGAGCAAGTGCCTTACGTGACGAGAATGGGGTGAGACTGGAAAGTTGCCACCCATGATCCCAAATCGAACTGCTCGTACTTCCAAAAATTCGTGAAGGTGCCGATAGAGGTCAACGAAGGTGATCTTTCGCTTGCCGACTTAATCCAGGGTAATTTAAAATCTCAAATGAAATCCTTAGCACTTCTTGCTCTGTGCGGAGCGTGTTTAATTTTTACATAGAGCCCCCGCCTCAAAAATAAAAAAGGAAATAAATAAAAAATGATATCAAGGCTTTTTTTGTAGTAGACCATATCATGTTCTGAGGACAAGCCAGCGACGCATGGCTTCGCAGCATTCCAACGTCACTGACTTTCTTTACGTAAAAGCAGAATAAACCACTAGCAGGTTTACAAGAGCAAACTTCATACCTCAACGTACAACAGGGCCGCAATGCAAGCCCCCCAAATGTCGTAGGGAATCAGTAGACCATGACCTGTAGGGGGTGACTGGAAGGACTCCAGAGGAAACGGGGGTAGCACGCGAGAAGTCATTACGAAGAACTGTACGATGAGACGGACGAGATAGGGAGAGAGTGACCATAGGGCACGGCGAGAGACAAGAGAAGGATCTGCGCTTGGCCGTTCCTGCACAATAGCCCGGACTCCGTGGAGACGTTTGCGCTCCTTTGTTCGTACGCGCGCCCTGTGTCTTGTCGTACGGCTTCCGCTCGAGAATGATGCTTCAATGGGCGCAGTGGCCAATTCGGGCTGCCACAAGAACGCTGGGAGAGATAGAACAATTCCAAGTTGGCATGCCAGATGACGTTCGACAACAAGCATCTTCACCGCTTCTGCGCCACCGGATCCTTCCCCTTGAGAATTCATGTAATACCTTGCTCCCCAAGAGCTCATGTGCCTTAGACGGACCTGGCAGCAAGCTGGCTAAGTTTTATAATCAGCAGTCTCTCGAAAACATATGACAGACGCCTGGTGAACTCAACCTTGCCTGGGCTCGAGCCCGAGACTCCCTTCCCTCGAGTCTTGTCACGGTTAGGTCGCGTTCGTTGCACATATTCGTTTCACCGGCGTCGGTAACCAAAATTGGTTGACAAACTGAACGAGTCGACTGTGAGATTATTTTCGTTACTCCATCTCCTTTGGGGTGAAGCGATGTCTCCACACCAACGCGTTTCTCACAAGCGTTCATGACAGCCTGATGTATTATGCATTTTTACTGTGCAAGAGGTTGGGCTTTGGTTAATATTCTTTTGCGTAAAATAGCATGCGGGACGAAGGTGGAGACGACATAGATTCTTCTCTTTTATCCTGCTGTACACTCTTAAAACAGAACTTCACCGCATAACACGGTGATGACCAATCGCTATTCCGAATGTGTCCGCCTTTTTTGTGACACTTATGCAGTGCATAAGTGTCACAAAAAAGGCGTACGCCCACCGTTTCCAGCAAATAGGGTCAGGAAAAGCTATCATTCGGAATAGCGATTGGTCATCACCGTGTTATGCGGTGAAGTTCTGTTTTAAGAGTGTAGTTCTGAATTGCAGCAAAAGCTTCTGAAGAGGAACCGTCGGAGTCTATGCAGATGTTGTGCACTCAAGATACCATGCACACCAGATTATGGCAGCATATTGTGACTTTGAACATGCGAAGCAGACGAAGACCAATTCACAGTCGAAGCAACACAAAGAAAAACGCACAGAAAACGCAGGTTGGGCCCCTAAATGTATAGTTTAAGTGCTACAAGCCGAGCTCGTAGGCAGAATTGTCGTCTCTCGTTTCCGTGTTGGCAAAAGCAGAAGCGTTTTTATGGCGAGTCTGCCAACTGCAATTCGCCCAGGAAAGCGTCATCTCACGGCGTGGATGCTCTCACGCTGTCAGCGTGTTTTTCCTTAACGGTTCACAAATCACGCTGAAGACGGGACCCCGCTCGGAGAGCATCCCCATGTACATATCACAGTGCATGAGATCGTGCAACTATATGCAGATGAGACGATTTTATTTTTGTTCTTTTCCCACGCAAGCGTCGGCCTAGCATCAAATGACACACGCATGCTCGTTTCTATCTCGCCGTCTATGATGCAGCTTTTTTGCTGTTTCAGCGCCTCATATGTCTCCCGGAGAAATTCCTACGCTAACATGCATTAACGGTTATGCAGCTACTCGTGCTGACAGAATCGTTGCATCCACTGCCATAGTAACACATGCTTTTGCCCGAAGAACGAACAACGCAAGTCCATAATCAGAATCTCCCTTCTTGCTCTTGCAGGCTTCCCCTAGTTACACAATGTACTGAAATCCAGGTGCATTAGGGGTGGACGAGTTAATCAAGGTTGATTTTGCACCTTGCGGTATGTAAGACAGGCAGCGATAAACAGATAAGCCACCTGACGACCACCCCTATTGCACCCGACTTTCAGTACATTGTGCTACTAGGGATCTGTACTGCCTGTTGCACAAGGTGAAGAGCTGAATCAGCCTGGCCTGTTATCGCGATCACGTGATGGTGCCTATCTCAGCGTCTCAGAGCGTATTGGTTCTGTGTTCCAAGCCTTGCTACAGAGGATTCCTCTCCATCCACATGTTTTGTTTTATTTTTATTAGTAAAATAATAATGTTTTTCGCTCAAATCGAACTTAAAAGATACCAAAAGCGCAAGGGCAAACTTAAGGGGTTTCGGAAACACCCCAACTTAGTTTCAAGAGGATAGGGCGATACGTCGATACAGGGATGAACACAGAACCACGAGTGAGACTTTTTGTGCAAAAGTCTCATTTACCTGGAATCCCGACAAGCTTCAAACCAAACCGATTGCATCACATTGTCATTTGAGTATCCTTTATCGGCACGTCGAATCGTTGTCGCTCGTAACAACGACCACGCACTATCGCAATTGAACGCAACCTGAAATGCGCGTTCACACAGCATCAAACAATACTTACCGGCTAAAGGTGGTCGAAGTGGCTCGTCTATGCTCCAGCCACAACGGTGCAGATGAAAGCTGTATCACCGTTGTCGGATCCTGGGCCAATGTTTACGTCGGAAGAGGTAAGCTGTGTCATGTTGCCCCTTTCCCACGGAGTCGTAGTCGGCTGATCGGCGGCGCCAGCGAGGCGATGTATCAGCAGCTACACAGGGATCACGACCGTTAGGGATTTGCTTGCTTGACATCCTTCGTCGACAGCGTCCTTCATGTTAGTGCCTCAGTTTCGTCGCAGTCCGAAAGTTTAGCCCTGAAATATCGGAAGTGTTTAGGCATGGACGAAACACAGAGGTTTGGGAGCCCGAAATCGGTTGCCGAATAAAAGCGAGTCAGCGCTTGACAGGACTATTTATGTAGCCGGTGGATAACGCGCATGCTGTTATTGTTTTGTTTATGTATGTGTGTTTCTCCTACTACAACCTCAACATTCCAGAGGCACGCAGGAATAAAAGTCGTTTTATAAACGTGCCGTAAAGCACTATTCGAGAACTAAAATCTCAGAACTAGTGTGCGATTAATTGACGTGCCAAGAAAGAGGGCTTATTAGAAGGAAAAAAAAAAAAACTGTTTGCAGGGCAAAACGAGGCAACCGCGACGTGCATTGTTTGCCTTTCAGGTTAAGGCCTTAAGCCTAAGTTCACCACAAGGGGACAGACCGCAAATGAGCAACCATTCTACAAAACGTGTGCTGCACTGCACGAGCAAGTGTGGAAGTGAGAGTCTGCTTCTAATGACGGTAACTAACCGAGAACACTTGGCGTCTGGCTAAGTCGCCCCTTAAAATCTGGAATTATAACGAGACACCAACAGCTCCAGCCTAACAATAGCACCGCATCAGGACGTAGCGCGGGCCAAGTGAGGTTAATCACAGGGGCCTGAGATATGGGGGTAACAGCTAGGGGGTTGTTTGCAGAATGTCGTCCTTTTAAGCACCGAGAAGAAAGAACCACGACCTATATATAGTGTAGGTCGTGGAAAGGACACACATTCACTCGTGTTCAGCAGCTGACTGCAAAGAGGCTGGCCACGCAGGCAGCCTGAGCTGGCTTCTATTGTCCTCTTCCTTTCTAACGTGAGCGTCATTCACATTTGAATGCTGCTTGTAAAACAAATAAATATGCCCAAGCGCGCAGACACATATAGATTGGGGACCGTGTCAATGATCATGTTGGCAACAGACGACGAGTACTTGCGACACTGCGGTGTATGACATGCATTTCTCGAATCCTGACAGTTTGTAACTCTTGTAATTGCATCGATGACTGTAACTTGCACTAAATCTCCTATATTAGATAAAGTAACATACAGCTCACAAAATGCGTCCCTCAAGGCAAGTTTGGACCTCACACGAATGGCGGCGAAGGGATATCCAGAAATCAAGCAATTAAAGCGAGATAACGACCTTGATCGATGGCACCGATAAAGAAGCGACGACAAAAACTTCCACCGTCGATGCTTTGTCATTAGATTCTTTTTTGCGGTTGGGAGGAAAGTGGTACAAAGTTCCCGTCGCGCTTCCGGGTTTCCTAGCCGTCCCTTTAATTCTCTAGTCAGTGAGCCCCACAAGGCCTAATATACGTCAGTGCAGTAAATACTTGGGGAGCTAATGGGCTGCTTTTCTCTCAACCTAATGGATCCTCAAAAAGTATCCGGAATATTCACAATAACTAAATAATTGGGAATAAAGCTCGTGGGATGAATTTTGCAGCGAAGTCGTTGCGTAATAGACGTGTCAGCAGAGTAATAACCACATAGTGGACTCATTATTATTTAGTCAACGTCGTCAAGAGAGTGCAGGTGGTTGCATCCGATTTATGCGCTACATCGGAAGGAATGGTGAACATCTGCCTCGTAACGAAGTCCAAGGTCCCGCAGCGAGCGTTCACATCAACTGCCGATATTCTATGTATTGAGATCAATATTCCGCAGGGCTAGACATGGTAACACAGATGCTGTATAAGAATGCCCCCCAAGGCAGCGTGCTTAGACCGCTGTTTTTTAATATCGCTTCTGAAAGATGCGTCCAAAAGAAGTGTCAACATGCCAGGATGCACACGGACTGCAGGCAAATCCAGACTGGCCATGAAAACCAGATTCGCAGATAACCAGATGCTCTTGGAGGCAGGGTTACATGTCTCGATGGAAAAATGGGCCGTCTTTTCTTCTGTCAACAAGTATATGCGCAACTTTCCACTCCATCTTGGATCGATCCAATAAGTGAAAGCCCATGTGGGTCATCGTCGACCGCAGGGAGCCAGCGCGTTAACCATGCACCTTGTTATCAGCAGATGCTGTGGTCCCAATAGTGAGAATCACGTAGACGTCTTCATCTATGCTATAAATCTCGGTCAGCCAACCTTGTAAACCCACTGCCAAAAGCACCAGAGGCCTAGCAGCATCGAATTTTAGGCCAGCATATGTCTGGTATACCCACAACTTGAAGAGAAAATAATGATAACGGAATAAAGGAACAATGTGTGTGTGTGTGTTTTTTTTTTTTTTTTTTTTCTTATTCTTCTTCTTTGGAGTAGGCAAAGCAGTCTAAGGTTGACACTGATAACGGGGGTTGATAATGAACCAAGATGAGAGCTGCGGTGTCTCTTTGCTTCGTTGTTCTCGTGTTTCATTTCTCAGCCCCAAGAAGCTTTCAAAAAGACGAACTGGCTCATGGAACTGCCTTGAATTGTACGGGCTCTAATCGGATGCACTTAACAATATTCGTTGTGATTACACCATCCTACATTGGTAGCCATTCCTTGTTCGCTTCCCGGGTGAGGAAGCAGCTGTTGCGACTTGTGGTCCTGTTTGCCGAGTGCACTTGGTAGACGTGGCGTCGTTCCTGTTATCTGGAAAGGCTGCCGTGCGAGAACACCTGCCGCGACCTCTACGGGTCTTCTTGGCCCTTTCGAGAAAACAGCTGCTAGAGCTGCCTGCATGTCCTGCATTCGTGCCAACTGGGATTTTTCGATGCGTCTGGCATGCATACAGGGAAATCGGGGAAGTCACAGGGCTATTGCCAGCATTACGGAAAAGACCCGTCTGGTATTTACGTAAGGTCAAAGCAGGATGCTTTCATTTTTGACGTTTAGACCTCTTTTTTTTTTCTTCTTTTTTTTAATGGTTGCTCCGTGCAGAGGTAACTGTAACAGTAAGCCATGGCAATCCACGCGTAAGGCTCACCTAATATGAAGGTTACCTGGAAAATTTCCCCAGATACCACAGCCTATTTAGCTTGTCGGAGGGAGATAAGAGATTAAATTTCTATCTGACATGTTGAAACCACTAGTTCAGTAACAGTGGTGTCAGGACATCTCCGCTTCATTGGCTTATTCGGCGGACCCCGCACTCTGTGCGCATTCACGCCCCAGTTCGGACACATGATCGGATGCAGCGCGGCCGGCTTGTGTCCGGGCTGCGGTATCGTGACTAATATCCATCATGCTCTCATCAACTGTACCTTGTTTAGCACTGAAAGAGGAAGGATTCGGACACAGCTAAACAAGACGAGAAAAAACTTAGGCTAGGAGCACTTAGCGCTGAAGAGACCGCATGGAGAACATGGACAAGTGCTTCGATTCTTCATGACATTCGTCCCAAACACCGGACTGCTCGCTTCCCTGTAGACAACTCAGTGCACAAAGACCGACCTAGTAACGCCAGCCCTGATCATCACTCATACTTCACTTGACCCTCAGTTCGCAAGCTACCTTCGGGTGGAGTTGTTCTCTGGTTTCTAGAGTAATGGTACTACACGTGTAAAGGGGCCTACCTCCAGAGTAGGTAGCTCCCCTACCTGATGATAATACACACTCAGTTCGCACACCATGACGACGGGGCAGGGCACAGCGCCAGGAGTGGTGAAACATCATCATCATCATCTTTTCTTGCTGTTGTTGATTTAGCCTTGCACCTCCCATTGCCTATGTTTGGAATTAACATGCTGCGTCATAGAATTCGCCCAGCATACTTGAGACGAATGGGACATATAAGCCTGACCACAGTTTGAGATGCTTGAAGAGGGGTGTGCCTTGCTCTTACTCTAAGCTAGTTTTGTACGTGGTGAAGTAGCTCATCTGGTTGTCAAATAAACAAATGACTGTTTTGTTCCTTCTCCTGAGGTGCCAACTGTGAAAGTAGCAGGAAATGCTTTCGGCGGTGCTGCCACCTGCAGCTTACTCTGCCACTCGATACAGTGGATCGTACAGTTGCATGCTTATTGTAGCTAATGTCAAACTAAGTTACAGATTTTCCAAGTATTGTAAACTGCGTTCACCTCCATGTAGAACTGCATAACTGATGTATATCATATGCTACGGATTACACTACCCTGGTGAAAACCGCTTCAGGACTTGTCAGACCGCATGATGGACATGCTGTACAACAAGATGCTACCATTGCTTCCTGCCAGCACGTATCGCAGCTGTTTCAATGTTCCCGACTCGAAAGTTGAAAATTGCCAGACAAATGGCGTCTCTGTTACCCCAGCCCGGGAGGCCACCCACAGAACCCGGAAACAGACATCTATCAGCCACGGAAGGTTACCTGCAAACAACGACAAGTGCATGAAGCGACCGTTAGCCTACATGCTCCCTGTACACCGCACGCTTTATGAGCGGATGATGCAGTTAATTATCTCCCAGTGACTATAGAAGGCATTACTTGTGCCCCTAACGCGGTCGCTCAAGATTTGCGCTCGAAACTGGTACCGCGTTCTCCTGGATTTCTCTCTTTTTTTCTGGCTCCTCAGGCAGTGAAGCTGCGATAACACTCCAGGACTGGGAACCAGATTCTGCCTTCTATCTCAGGCTCTCAGACAAGGCCATTGAAACTACTGCAGTGCACTTAACGAGCAGAAACAAAAGCTGGCTCCTTCAAACGACTCTTTCCAGTTCGTCCACTCGCGCTATAGGAAGGAAACAAGTTGCATGCTTTCGTTGGAGGCTTGTCGTCCAAGTTTTGTTTTTGATGACGATCGACCGTCGTATGATGATGAGCGCGAACAAAAATAACGCACCCACAGTAATTGGGGGAAGATTAGTTACCGGTTTTTAATTTCACCGATTGTTTCGGGAACGCACCTTCACGTGGGAATCGTTGATAAGAGACAAGCCCGTGCGAAAGTGGAATACTTCTTAGCGGCATGACCACCGCTGCACTTGGTCAAGCTTAGAATCGTGATTAGGATTGCCACTGACAATGGTGTTTTCTTTTATTTTCTCTTCTTTTTTTTTTTTTAGGGAAGAGGGTGCCAATTTCCATTAACACATCTCTCATATTACAAACTCATACCATGAGAAATACTCATCCGATATATTGACCAATGTGGCGGACTGCACATAAAATTTCTGAAATGTAGAATGCGTCGTCTTTCCCCACCAGTGATGCTTGTATGGTGTTTCTTTCTTTCTGTGTCTTATTTTCACCTGAAAGACGAATTCAGCACACGCAGTTCCCGCTTTCTAAGTTGCCCGTCTCGAGCTCCAGCCCTCTCTCTCTCTGACTGCCTTCATGTGTACACACTCTAAAAACAGAACTTCACCGCATAACACGGCGATGACCAATCGCTATTCCGAATGATACCTTTTACTGACCCTATTTGCCGGAAACGGTGGGCGTACGCCTTTTTTGTGACACTTATGCAGCGCATAAGTGTCCTTCACGTGTTATGCGGTGAAGTTCTGTTTTTAGAGTGCACCACTTAGGGACACATTTCCTTCGCGGTGCCCACATTCGACACAAAAAGTACTTTAGTTTCCACGAGGAGAGAATCAACTTCCGGAAGACAAGAAAGAGAGAGACTTACTTCTACAACTTACTGCATATCGAAAGAGAGAGCAAGGCCTTCGAAGTCGACAGACGGTAGCCGCGGCCAGTGAAAGACCCGCCAAAGAACTCGGAGAGCTTTAACGAGCCGAATCAGCGCTGGACCGTGATCGCTGCTGCTCAAAAGATGAAAAACGGGGGAAGGACCAGGTGGCAAACGCGGCACGTGGCGCGTGCAGTGGTCGTCACGTGGTCATCCGTGATTGCGACGCGAGCCATCACTTTCGGGTGCTACTGAAGCAATTAAACGGATTTCTCTCAAATGCGTACAACTCCGTGATTATTAATCTCGATGGGTGGCGGTTCCTCGCGGACCGTTAGAGTCCTTGGTGAGCAAGTTCGAATTCATTTTATACAATTACCGCATTGGACAAAGGGCTCAATAGACATGCCCACTGCATCATTTGCGGTCTTCCGTGTCAATTTATTTACTGATTTATTTCAAAATGGCATGCACCTGGGCACCTACCAGACTACACTCTAAAAACAGAACTTCACCGCATAACACGGCGATGACCAATCGCTATTCCGAAAGATATCTTTTCCTGACCCTATTTGCCGGAAAC